>JBCFYV010000398.1:0-204977 GCA_039000515.1 Timema cristinae | reverse complement strand
CCATTTTTGCTTATGCGAAATTTAGATCCCACCTGATTATGAATGGGACCAAAGGCTTCGGATTACACTTTTAGGGCAAAATAATCTTGCCCCCTTTTAAAACGGGTGTGGGAAAAGGGAAAAAGGTAATCATAAGTGAATCCCAAAAATCCCCACTAACCTCCTTTTCAATTAAAAAAGAATCCAGTTTCCAATCAAACTTAGTTTAGCTATTATATTAAAAAAGCGCAAGAAACAGCAGGTAGGGGGGGTGCATTGGAAAAAGCCATGTTTTTCCCATGGCCACTATATGTACATTTTCGCGTGGTCCAACCCCCAGAATTTGTAGTATTTTCCCCAAATGGAAGGACATTAACAATAATAGGGAGCGCCCAAAATAATGATCTATTCTGTTCCCATGATTGAAACGGGGCCAAAAACAGGGGATAAAAAAGGGGATGAAATTTTTAACTGAAGGTAAAATTTAAGATAGGTGGGTTTTTTCAATTCATGGCAAGGCAAAACCCTATTACTTACTGACACACACCCGCTACCTTTTTACCCCACACTTAACCCTTTTTATATTTGTATTTTATGTTTTTTTATCTCTCCCTGTACTGACAACAACCGAATAAGTTCATCGTTTTTTTTTTCACATTTCCTGGTCGCCCCGAAACTTGAATTTATTGACAAAATAAACATTAATGCGAGCGAAGCCGCGGGCGAAAGCTATTATGTATAAGTTTAGTTTAGTTTAGTCTATTTTAGTTAGTTTTTATGGTCCCAAAACAAAAGACATACATTTTCAATGTCCACAGAGCAACATAAATTCCGCCAGTAAAGTTATAAAATGTAAAATGTTTGATGAATAATACTGATAAAATTTAAAAACGGAAGCATACGAGAAAAAAATCCCCACCTAAAAAAAAAATTATTTTCAAAACTTGGGAATAAACATAATTACATTTTATAAACTACCTACAATTAGGAGATTCATTTATTGCAGTTGGGCAACTATTGCTTTGGTTCAGAGAAGTTCCATGACATCTGGTAGTGACCTTTGAAGGAGGTGGTGAATTTGAATGTGAGGGCAAGCAGGGCCCCCGGGATGAGTTCTAATTCACCTGATTAAGGGATTAACAGAGTGACAGAACTTACGGAAAAAGGTATTGGTCCAATGATATAGGATAACTTTTAGAGTGGCAATCCTGATTTAGGGCACCATACAAACTGCTAGACAACAAACTGCTCGACAAGCTATAAAAAAATATTTGGAAGGTTGGGTGGGTCAAGTGGCCGACACGACTTGGACAACTGCTAGACAAGCTCAAGTATAGGAGTACAAAGTGATAGACAACCAAGCGGTCGACACGAGAGAACAAATCTGTAAAAAGACCAACTGCTAGACACGCAGAAACGACATGGACCAAGTGATCGACACGAGCTGGACCATGTGATAGACAAGCTCCCATATAAGAGGACAAAGTGATAGACAACAAACAAGCGGTCGACACGAGAGGACCAACTGCTCGACAAACATCAGATGAATCCAGTTAAGAGTGGCTCAAGTGACAGACAAGTTATTTCAAAACTAACAACGTGATAAACATGGGGCTTAGAAAGTTGGGTATAAGGATGGTCTGGATCCTCCTAGAAATTGCTGTCCTCCCCGACACCCTAGATTTAACTAGCCCAAAAAAGGGTGAGGTCCCTTATATGTTATAAATTTAAATTATCTTTTTTTTTAATTTTAATAATTTACTTACACATTGCACCTTCCAAAACATATTTTCTAACACTGGTTTAGTTATCATTTCAAATAAATAATAGGTTTTGATACATACAATATGGTATCTGAAAATAATGTTTCTCTGAATGAAACGAGTTATCGGATCTGAGGAAAGGAGACAAACGTTTTGTTATAAATGGTAAAATCATACTTTAAGAACTAACAAGATGAAATAAAATTTTATTTAAAAGAGCAACTGCCAGAACTATAGTTGGTAGCTTATGATCAGGTTCGATTCTGCCAGGTACAGTGAGGGTGATTTTTCTTAAAAGGTTTTCCACTCTGCCACCACGCAAATTCAGGTGCACTATATATAAATTTAATCTTCCTCATTCTCAACACATTAACGTAATTAGTAAATACGCGTATAACCCAAACAGGTTGGTAAGACACAGTGCACAAAAAAAAAATATAATTGCACTAATGGATTAAAAAGAAATGTTGTTTTATAAGATATGTGCTCTCATTTGCATCTAGGGAGAATGTAAAACATTAATGAAATATCACCCTCCATACACCCAGCTGGATTTGAAGCCTGATATTCCCGTCATTGACAGTCCAGTATATTTTGAGAATGACGCTTTAGACCATCAACCATCGAAGCTAAGAAATTTTTGTTGATGTTGCGTTGCACCAGGTTTATTAATATGTTAAAATAAGGAGCTAAGTTAAGATGAAATAATCCCGCATTAGTGTAAAAGTTAGATGTAAAAATCACAAGGGTGGTAACTATCAGCCCAATCCACTCAGTCGGAATGATTACTCTTATTCAAGCTACTCTAAAACCTTACTAGACCGTATGACAAACAGAGTTATTTAGGAGGTCAACAATACTTAGACCTAGCAAACAGTGTTATTTAGGAGGTAAAAACAACACTTACACCTAGCAAACAGTGTTATTTAGGAGGTCAGACAATACTTAGACCTAGCAAACAGTGTTATTTAGGAGGTCAGACAATACTTAGACCTAGCAAACAGTGTTATTTAGGAGGTCAGACAATACTTAGACCTAGCAAACAGTGTTATTTAGGAGGTCAGACAATACTTAGAACCTAGCAAACAGTGTTTATTTAGGAGGTCAGACAATACTTAGACCTAGCAAACAGTGTTATTTAGGAGGTCAACAATACTTACACCTAGCAAACATTATTATTTAGGAGGTCAGACAATACTTAGACCTAGCAACAGTGTTATTTAGGAGGTCAAATATACTTACACCTAGCACAGTATTATTTAGGAGGTCAAACAATACTTACACCTTGCATACAGTGTTATTTAGGAGGTTAAACCATACTTACACTACTTGACATATGTTTGTAGGGTTTGCTAAAGTAAGAATGTAGGTGAAAATAACTTGAAATCAAGGACAAGCGTGTATTGAATTAACTGTTTTGTCACTTAGCCACTCTTAACTGGATGATATCAAAGTTTGTCGAGCAGTTGGTCCTCTCGTGTCGATCGCTTGGTTGTCTATCACTTTGTACTCCTATACTTGAGCTTGTCTAGCAGTTGGTCCAGTCGTGTCGGCCACTTGACCCACCCAGCCTTCCAAATAATTGTTTTTCATTTTGTCTACCGGTTGGTTGTCTATCACATGGTCCAGCTCGTGTCGATCACTTGGTCGTGTCGTTTCTTCGTGTCTACAGTTTGCTGTCTACCACTTTGTCCTCTCCTGTCGACCCTTTGTTGTCTATCACTTTGCCTGCTCCCTGATTTAGCATAAATACCTGAGTTACGGATTTGAGGAGGAGTGATACTAAGAAGGAGACGCAGATCTTGGTGGAAGAAATATACCACAGTCTGAGATTACGGAGAGGGATTGCCCCAGGCGGGAGCAGCGTAAAGCAAAACTGAAATACTATAAGATTGGAACAAGATTAGCTTGTGCGCGAAGGAAAGAGAATCATGTCGTCAAGAGCTGAATCCAGAGACTACATAACCTCCTGTGACTTGTTTTGGACGTTGGTAATATCTCGTCAAATTGAGGTGATGGTCCAATGTGAGCGTTAAGTATTGGAATGAATCCTGCCAGGGAGGTCAAACATGCCCAAATAACAGAGGGGGAAATGCTTGGTATTGCGAAAGTAAAGATGATGGCTTGGGTCTTGCCAGATTGAACTGAAGCTCCCAAGAAGTGAAATAGGGTGCTAGGAAGGGGGACACCGGGGACTTGCGCAGAATAATTCGGACGTTAATGGACTGATACGTGTGCGCTGTTCACCCACGTAAAATAGAGGGACAACTGCAACCTGAGGAAATAGGGCAATTGTGGACCAACAAGGAATAGAAAGGAAAATAACAGAGAAAACCCGGGGAACGCCAACAAGGATGGGATGAGAAGAAAATAGCACAGTATCCATTTGAATCTGAAACTTACTGCTTGACCTAAAAGGATTGGAAGAAGTGAAGAAAGCGATAAGGTATTCGGACGGCAAGTAATTTGAGTATTAGATTAACGTGAGGACATATAAAAAGCAATGGTAATTTATTCACACTCCTGTGAACGTCTAGAAGAGTTTTTTTTTAGCACAGCGTCTTACTACCCGTTCGGTTCATATGCCTACTGGCAGAGTTGATACTGAGCTAGAAATGTAGTATCATGAAGAAACCAGTTTACTGGGAAAAAATGTACTTAACAAAGTAGTGGCTGTTGTCAAATTTCTAACTGAACGAGGCCTTCCGTTTCGTAGTGATGACAGAATTGGATCTCCTCATAATGGCAAATTTCTTGGAACCATTGAACTCTTAGCACAACTTGACCATTCTTTACCAAGCATTTATCAAGATTTGGAAATAAAGGGCGAGGTATCCCATTATATTTATCAAGTATAATTTGTGATGAATTCATCACTTTGAAGGGTGAAAAAATACTTTCCGCTGTAATTTCTGAGATGAAGCTATTAAAGTATTTTTCATCTCTAGTTGATTCTACTCCAGGCGTCTTATACGTGGACCATTTAACGTTTTTAGTGGGTTTCTTCTTTCAAGGGAAGTTGTGGAACGTTTTATGAGGTTTTTTCCAATTAGTAGTCATGGTGCTGAAAGCCTCTTGATGTTGTTCAAGATACATTTTATAGCATTGGCATTGGCATAAGTAACTGTCACGGTCAATCATTTAACAATGCCACCAACGTAGGTGGAAAATATACTGGTTTATAAGTCGCATAAAAGAAATAAAACGCTCTCGCTGTTTTTGTTCAATGCATGACTCATTTGCTGAACTTATTAGGAGCTTGCGTGGTAGATTGCTGTATATCAGCTACTAACTTTTTTTGGTTTTCTCCAAAAATGATATGTATTTTTTTCAGCTTTAACACACCAATGGGATGTTATTACTACACACACATGTTAAGGTAGTGAAGGCAACCAAAGTAAATAATATATTGTTTTAAAAAGTTTTTCTCAGACACGATGGTCCAGTTGTGTTGATGCTACCAGAGCCTTGGAATATTTTGCTTTGACTGTTATAGCAATGAACCTGATCAAAAGGCTGATACACGTAGTAAAATATTAAGAGGGGGAGGGGGACCCATCTAAAGATTGTTTTCATGACTCTGTTTTGTGACACCGTCTTGCAAAGATTTAACATAGCCAGTGTGTCACTTCAAAAAGTGGAAATAGACTTTCGATTTGCCGTAACATTATTGGAATCTCTTAAAAAATTAGTTTCTGATTTGAAAGATGACATAAAGTTCAATGAATATTACGAGAAAACTACTGCAATGGCTGCTGTGAAATTATACAAGCCAAGTTTACTCAACGAAGACAGTCACAGAGACGTGTCACCAATGATGAGTCTGATACGTCAGATACAGCATTGCATCATTTGGGTAGCATGAACTCTAAAATCAACATAATTATACAGTATAATTATTGACCTAATTATGTATGGAAGAGAACATTGAATCCAGGCATATTCTGTAATTCACAAACTGTTTGTATTCCTCTATGATTTCAGTGGTGTGACATCGGTGTGAAGCATTTCAGCTTCTGCATAAAGCTTGGTATCTACGTATCATGATGAGTTCGAAGACAATTTTGTAGATAAATTTAAGCAGTGGCATATTCTAGCAAAAACTCACAATGGCAGATCAGTTATTGGTTGGCTTAAGATGATGCAATCATTTGGGTTGGAGTCAATATTTACTGGCGTTCATACTGCGATGTGTATTTATCTCACATCCCCTATCGCAAATTGTGAAAGTGAACGATCATTTTCAAAGCTAAAAAGGATTAAATCTGAAATGAAATCGTGCATGAAACAATCTCGTTTGAATTCACTGTCATAAATTTCAACTGAAACTGATCTTCTTCATGAACTTACTTTGATGACATAGTACCCATATTTTTTAGCAGAAAAGTCACGCAAAAGTTTTTAGCTAGTAAAATACTTTTTACTATAATAATTCTATTACTATTTATTTGCAGATGGTGGACTACATAAAATTCAATTATAATGAAATAGTATAATGATATATTGTTTATTATTATTATTATTATTATTATTATTATTATTATTATTATTATTATTATATAATCCACTCCGTATAGAATAGACTGTATAGTTTAATAGTTAATATTGTATTAATAATTAATATGTTAATAAGAAAATTCACGGTACTCACCATGATTGCTTATCGTTTACAAAAAAAAAAATTGTCTCCAAATAAAACTATCCATATCTGATGTATATGTGAGATTCATAATCATTTATTGGGGAAAATAGCTTCTAAGGGACTCAATTTCTACTTGGCACAGGGCCCCCAAAAGTGTTAATTCGGCCCTTGCAAGGATGTGGGGTCTCTGCCACCAGCACCCAGCTATATCACGTTGCGCTAGCAAATCTAATATTGGGTCTGAAAGACGTGGACTCAATGAGGGTAGCCTCAGATGGTAATTAATGAAGAGGCCACTGGAAGGACAGCTGAGATGAAAGTTTGATGTGTTCGTCAAGGACTTTGTGTAGGAACTGAAAAATTACATTGGATTGAAGAAGAGAGAAAAGAGCGCTAACGAGCTTAACTAACTGAGAAAAAATTACCTGGGGCTGAGAATCAGAAGAAAGAGGAGAGAAACAGGTTGGAGATAGTGAAGACAGTCAATAGTAATAAATATCTCCAGCAAGCTCAAATGGCGACGGGCATAAGTAGGAAAGTTAGAAAATTCTACCGTCAGCCGAAAACCAGCGCAACAGGGTACCTCTCACATCAGTTGAACGGCGAGCCCACTTCGCATGAAGAGTGTTATTTCCACTGAGAAAGAAATGGCTCGAAAATTGCTTTTGGGAAAGGAAGTTTAAGTTTTATATTTCATGTCACAGATATTGTTAACCCATCAATATTTACTGGTTAAAAAATTAAATTGATATAAACATAGATGTTTTATTTCTACTCCATTTTTAGAGTCTCTTTGGTTTGTGATGTGTCAAGTATAATGTTTAGTCGATTCTCGACTCGATTGTATCTTCGGTCGATTGCACATTTGTTTACTGTCAAAACTTAATCAATATTTTTGCCACAAAGACGAATACTTTTAGAGTTCACCAAAATGACCAGAATTTCGTTAAAAAAATATCAAATACTTTAACTAGCAGAAGAGCGTGAGGCTCATTGGCGTAACTTATTCAAATGGGCAACGCAGATACGAAATTAAATTTCAGAAAGGCTGTTGTGCAGCTGACATCTAAGACACAGGTATGTTGACTTTGTTTTAAAGTATTTGATCAAATACCAATTTTATTAAAAGTTTATTTAGAAAATTTAAAACAGCTTATAAATAACTCTTAATTTAACATATTTTTATTTTACAAATATTACCTGATACAATAATTGTTAAATTACCTACTTTTTAATCTTTGTGCTAATCTGTGTGTTGGGTCACCATACGTTTCTCATTCGTTCAGTTATTCTTGATTTATAAACAATGGGAGATTTAAAAAGAGGAGTAGTTGCGCTTTAATAACATAGTTGTAGTCATTGCGAGAATAGTTGGCAAAGATAGAAGGCTTCTTTAAATTGGTTCTATGTTTTATTATTAAAAATAAAATATGTTTTGCCATCTTTCTAAAAAAAAAAAATATTCCATGCATGATAAAATTAAATTTCCAATTGTAAAATGAATAGGCCTACAGTATAATCTCCATCATTACGTTAACCAGGTACATGCTACAATAAACTGTGCATTGATGTACAGGCCAGTAAAACTGAATGTGTGGATGAAAAGTTAAATGTGAAATGTAGGCCTAAACATAATTTTGCATTTGACTGTAGGCTACATAATAACAGAAAATAAAACTTATGGAATTGGTGATATTCTGGTGGACTTATACAGGGCTTACTCAAATGAGGCAAAGCTTGTTGCTGGGTCTATCTTTTTTCTTTCCCCCGTGACCACCCAAGATAATAGAGAGAGTATTGTATTTTAGTGTATTTTTGTACTATTGCAGGGGCTGGATATATAGATATCAGAATTAAATGTTTAATCTTCATGACACAACTAAAAACTCCGCCTGTTTCTATTTTTAGTTACATTTCCAAACGGGTCAAACATTTGAATCTCATTTTGATAGACTAACAGAAGACTTGAAACTGTTAACTTTAGTTGTGTTGTTTAGCCAATCAACGCAAGTGACGACAGTTTCTGGGACCAGTTCTGGGCGGAGAATGTGACCAACATTCAGGATGTGTTCACGCTGGTGCCGGCCGTGGAAATCCGGGCCTTGAGGGAGGAAGCCCCTTCAAACCTGGCAACACTTTGCTACAAGGCGGTGGAGAAGATGGTCAAGGCTGTGGACAACAGTTGCCGCACCCACCACGAGCAACAGACAGGTAGGAGAGCAATCAGGATGTGGACAACAGTTGCCTCTAGGAGAGCAACCAGGCCTAGGCTCAATCCATAATTGATGACAGCATTAACCCACCTCGTCATTTTGACGTATAGGTAGACCTCCTTTAAAAATGGTAGGTCATACATTTTAACTCCGCCATTCACTTGTATTTATTGATTCCTAACCTTCACTCATTTAACAATTTTCAACCAATAAAGTTATACATATCCAGCAAGATACACGAGACCTGTCCGGTTGGAGACTGCGCAGCTTCTAATAAAACAAAGAGTCAGCGCAAGATGTTTATATGGCATTACACTTGCACTAGACGTGTCAACAGAAATGGTGATTACGTTTGGAATCAGAACTATACACAATTATTGGTGCCAAGCTATATTTAATTATGTAGTAATAGGGCAAACATTGTGTCCTTTTTTTATATATATGACAAGCCCTTATATTCAGGTATAACTTGTTATATAAACCACATACAAAGGGGAACATAATGATTTCTATCCAAATGGAACTCGGATTCTGCATCCACCATATTGGTTAAGATATTTTTCATAAAAAAGGCATGCCCCTTTTGTCCATAACAAAGTTCAACTCTTTAGGGCTACAGAAGTTGCTTAAAGAACCCTTTAAGAATTGACACTGCATGGATTATAATTATTTTTGGTTTTATTTCAAGTTTCATAAATTCATACTAGCTAGTTTCAGTTTTGAGCTAGTTTCAGTTTTGAGCTAGTGAAAGGCTAAACATTTAGGCCACCTTACAGTAAACCTTGTTAACATTTTAGATAATCTAAAAACTATTTGTAATTTCACAAGAAGATTTATTTAATATGAGACAAGACTTGGTTAAGAAAAAGTTATGTTTATTACAATAATTATAAGAATAAATGTAACTTTTTCTTATCCGAGTCTTATCTCATAAAAATGGTTAAGTTCAAAAATTAGGACCTATAGGAAAAACAAATTGGAAATTTTTTGTCACACTTTTCTCTAAATTTAGTTTATTCTTGAGTTAATGTAAAACTAATTAAACCAATGAGCCAAGCCAATATTTCAAAAATCACATTTTACATTTAAAATATGTTTTAGTTTATATAATTATTTTGTCGATTTACTTTTTGTTTATTCCTAATAAATTAGCTATTAGTCCTAAATTGTTTCAGTTCTGAACTGTATTCGTCTGTTGACCCGTCTGTTGCCGTACATTTTTGAGGACCCCGATTGGCGTGGGTTTTTCTGGTCCAGTCTCCCAGGGCAGTCCCAGGAGGACGAAGAGGAACAGTCGATGCCTCTTGCTCAGTCACTCATCAACGCCATCTGCGTGAGTTTGTTGCCTGACTAGGTTACACAATTCACCAGTCAACGGCAGAAATATATCTTACATTCATTGTTTTAACACTTAAATGTTAGCTTTCATTTTTATTGTAAATTTAGGAAAATGGATCCATTCACAGCTAAAGTATCAGTCCAGTTTATTTCATCACAGTGTCTTACTACCCCTTTGGGTTATACACCCATGTACTAACTACACTAATCGTTTAGGGGTTAAGAAGGCTTAATTTACAGTAAATGAGCCCACATTTGCATTTAGGAAAGTGGAAACCATTTAGGGAAAACTACCTTCAGTGCACCCGATCAAGATCGAACCCTGATCTCCTGGTCTTAGGCAGTCCAGTTCAAGGCCTCAAAATCATGTCTATAAAACCAGGCATTCTTTGAGCAGAATGATAATCGTTGGACAATCTTATAAAACAAATATAATAAATTTGATCTGTTGAGTGATCACTTGCTCTAAACATGGGGACGAGGCCCAGATGAAAAGATGCACACCTCCACAAATTGAGTATGCATTTAGTCATTGAATTGTTTTAAAATTTGTATATTTTATTCTCTTTCCAGGATCTCTTATTTTGCCCGGATTTCACCGTTGTCTCAAATAGAAAGTCTGGGCCGGTAAGTCATTATAGAACAAACACATTTATTATTTGTCAGTAGCGAATCTCCCTTTTAAACAAAGGGTTTGATTCCCAGCAAGGTCGAAAGATGTATCACTGGTGAAACGTTTGTTCCCCCTCCCACAGTTAATATATTATTCTTATATTTGACATATTTAGCGTTACGGATTTTTATCAACCCAGGTTGGGTTTGAACCCATGAACATCGGATCTTGAGGTTAGTACTTTACCCTGAGAACATTGAGGTTGTCTACACAGTGATGAATTAACGGTCGGGGGGTTGGGTGTGGTGTTGGTTTTAGATTATGCTGTGTGTGGATATAATCTGCCAATGCAGAAAGTGCAGATTAAATACCTCAAAAATAAATAAAAATAAGGTAATTTTTCCTGGGGAAACCTGTAAACCAAAATATACTTTAGACTTTTTTAGGAATCACTTCCATCTTGAAACGCTTACAATACCACTCTAATGTGTACAACACAATTGCTAACAATATTTCAAACTAGAAGCCCAACACAAGACTGTAACATGAACACTGGTTATTTATAAAATACCGCCATCCATAGGAGATGTGTCTGAAGGGGACTCATTACGACAAACACTCATTTTGATTCATCCTTAAAAAACATAGGACAAGTCAGAAGATATTCACAGACGCTTCAACTAAACATTTTGTTCCATTATTTAGCTTTATCTTTAAATGCCATGATAATGACAAGTTACCGGTTACCCGTTCTTCACACGGGATGTGTTTTATCACACGTATCTATATCTTACAAGGGTGTGACTCACACCCCCGCTGGTTGCGCACTGGACATAGTTACCAGTTGAATGAAACCAGATTTAAAAGTATGCAGTTAATAGTTTGTTTACAGTGCTTACACAAAATGTTTTGCTAACAACAACAAATGAGGACGTGACTGAGAATTCATCCATCTTGGTCAAGGAGTACGAAGAATACCTTAGTGATGATTTAACCTACGAGGTAAACGGTTTTATAGCAGCTTTTAAAAGTGAAAATTAAAATTCATCAATACGACAGCTGATCTATTGTTTCTTGAACTTTACACTTTGGCATCAAGCTCGCCAGATCTGCGTACTGCTTATCTTTATTTTGTTTCTTACTCTTCAAGTTAGTGTTTCTACAGCTGAAAGATCCTTTTTGAAGTTGAAGTTGATACAAACTATTTAAGAAGTACCATGAGTCAACAAATATTTTGTGTTCTCAGTGTATTAAGTATTGAATGTTAAAAAGCACGCAGTCTCGACCAACATGAAGTAGTTACATTATTAATCTTGTCTCTCAAAAAGCCAGAAGGGAAAACGCTTGTTCAGCTCGACTTGACTCAAAATGAAAATTTTTTAAATGGCTATTTAGTATTAATACATGTAATTTTCGGTTCCTAAAGTAAAGTAGTAACTTTTTCATATTCTAACTTGAGTTTTTATTTTTATTTCTATTCTTATTTCAACCCCTTAATTACGTTAGCTAAAATCGCTCAAAAGTAAAGAGGTCAGGGGGACAAAATGTTTCTGGTGGGGGGGGGGGGGGCCAGTTATAGAAAGTTACACCACTGTATATCTAGGGACCTTTCAAAGTTGCTCCAACCAACATATGATCTGCATACGCCAGGAAAAATGCCATAAAGTTTGGTTTTGTAGCGCCCATCTTTAAACAAAATGGCGGACACAAATTTTAACTAGCTGGAAGTAAGAGCTATGTCCATTCAAAAATGTCGATCACAACCGATGAAGTTTATTTTGCGTGAAAGAGTAACAGGCATACAACAAAGCATTTGTATATATTCTTCCTCCTTGAATCACTCCCCTTCTTAGCTTCTCTCTCACACACTTTCAGTTATCTTCTACTTCCATCTCGAAGGTGGACCAACAAAGAAATGGGAGGAGCAGATAACAGCAAGTGTGCGAGAGAGAAGGAAAGAAGGAAAGCAAGTAAAAGAGGCTGAGTGCTTGAAGATGGACGGACATGTGTGTTGGCAGGACAAGGCAGAGGACCTGCAGTGTATAGATAGTTGCGAGTACATCTGGGAGTCAGGGGTAGGTTTCGCCCACAGCCCACCTCGCTACCCGCTGTTTGATACCAACAGGACAGAACTTCTCAAGCTACTGCTGACGTGTTTCAGTGAAACCATGTACCAGCCTCCAGTCGGTAAGTCTTGTAATATCTCGTAACATTCACCCTCGTGTGATACCAACACGAGGGGAAGAATGACTTATTTCTTCTGTGTTTAATAGCAGGAATAGTCACACACACATCTAAACACAAAAATTGTAATATTTTGGCAATGTTGCCTTTATCAAACAAAAGAAAGTTAAGAGACTTACACAAACACGATACTCCATTTCCAAAATATTACTTAATTTGTGTTTAGATGTTTGTGTGACAACTTCTGCAATATAAGACAGACGGTGTTACCTTTGTGCTCTAAATTCTTATCACATTTTCTCTTTCACAGAGGGGGCTTCCTTCATTAAACTTGCACTCATTAGTTTTTTAATTGTTTTTGTCGATTTCCACACTTCTAGTCTTGTTGTTTGTCTGCACAGATCTTCACAACGCTCCAAACCGCTGGATTCAGTTCTTCACTTGTCCGGAGAACAGACACGCTCTGCCCCTGTTCACGTCGCTGCTCAACACGGTGTGCGCCTATGACCCTGTGGGGTTGGGGGTCCCGTACAATCACATCATATTCTCTGACACTCTAGAACCCCTGGTGGACACGGCAATGCAAATACTCATAGTCACACTTGATCACGACACCAGTAGCAGCCTGCTTGCGGATGGAGAAGAGGTGACTTGAAATGTCCAGGGGCTATGCCCTTTTCCCGCCCCAGGCAAACCTTCATGCCGCTCTCTTCTTCTTAAGAATTTTTTTTTTTAATTCTTTAAATCATGATAACAATTAATGTTCTCGCTCGCTTCGGTGGCTGCATGGTTTAAGGTTTCACTCTCGCAATAGACAGGACTACCGATGACGGGGAGATCAGGGTTTGAATCCTGGTTGGGTGTACTGGAGGTGGTTTTTTCTAAGTGCTTTCCCACTCTCTCCATGCAAATTTATGTAAACTTTCTCTATATTCAACCTCCTCATCCCTAACTCACTATTGTAATTTGTACTCAAGCGTATAACCCGTATAGGTTGTAAGACGCAGTGCTTTAAAAATATAAATATGTTTCTCAACTCATTGGTTTTTGAATTCTTAGAAAAAATATTAAGTTCTTCTATTACTTAAGATCATTCAATCTAAAAACTAGCTTCTCCTAATCTTACTAAGAGAAACCGTGTTCCTTGAATCTCGTATTTTGATAATACTGAATAGATAATTATATACTTCTCATAGAGCCAACAATTTAA
This sequence comes from Timema cristinae, assembly GCA_039000515.1. NCBI lineage: Eukaryota > Metazoa > Arthropoda > Insecta > Phasmatodea > Timematidae > Timema > Timema cristinae. The sequence goes on along the minus strand of JBCFYV010000398.1, from coordinate 191,035 downwards.
GAAACTGTTATAAAATGGAATTTTAAAACTTATTATGAAAGTCTACATGTCACATAAGGTGACCTGGCGGTCTAGGGGTAAGGTGTCGGATTTCTCTGCTGGGGTCTGGGGTTCAATCCTTGGTCCCAGCACAGATTTATCTGATTACCAAACCCTTCCTTCACCTCTGACAAGATATCTTGTGAATGTGGGGAATGCCAGGCCTCCACCGTGGTTCGGATTCCACGTTAAACTGTAGGTCCTTCATTTCATCTCACAATCACCCTACCATTACACATTAGCGTAAGTGCGTATAGCCCGAACGGGTGCTAATAATAATAATACATGTCACATAAAGAGCAAAATCTGAATATTTGATAAATAGATAATATATAGTTTTTTAATAAACATGACTGCTATTATAAATGTGTCTTTGTAAAATTAGCTTTTTTGACATGACTTACATCCTTCCTTACATCATGGGTAGTAAATGAATTTAAAAAATAAAATTATTATATTTCATTTTTCCATAAGGAAAACCTCTTTTTGCTTTATTGAGATGGTTTGTAATATAATTTTGTAAGAAGGTATAGGAAAGGTGGATAGAAACATATAAAAGGGACAAATACAATATGGCTTTTACAATGACGGGAAGGACACAGTTCACACTTTACACTGGACAAAGAGGTAATGGCTGCCTCTTGTAGCAAATCACTCTTTACCGCCCAATCCCCAGACCTAGGTTTCATTCTAGCGGAACTCATCAGGATGTAGTGTGAAACAACACAACTTCCTAAAACAGGAAACTAATAAACAAAAAAGGGGGAGAAAATGAAAACTGGTAAAGAATGATAGTACATGTAAAAGGAACAAACACATCCTTCATGTTTGCCCCCCCCCCCCCCTCGCTGAATATACCCCCCTCAGCGACCACCGACCATCCTATATAGAGTCAGCCATGCCAGGGGATGTGTAGTTTCAAATGTCAATATTCATCGCTACAAACATTCATATGCTCTAGGTTTCTGTTCTGCATGCATGGTCTAGGAACCGAAAGACAAACATTATGTACCAACGGTTAGTTTACCCTGGACGATATCTACCAAGCTTGTAACCTTACCTTATTCCACTATGTGGTGCTTATAGTATAGGACCATAGTGTGGTCCATCAAGGTAAGGCTGTTACCTTTCAGGCTAATCCGTGTGTACCTACTATATTAGGTATTTAAAAAAAATAAGAAAAAAATTAACCAAATTAAGTGAAGAAATCTCACTTAAGGAAAGAAAGATGGTTTGGATCAGGAGGGATAGCCAGCACCCTTACCTTGGTGATACTGGAGTAAAAATGGTTAAATTAGGAGGGATAGCCAGCACCCCTACCTTGGTGATACTGGAGTAGAGATGGTTAAATTAGGAGGGATAGCCAGCACCCTACCTTGGTGATACTGGAGTAGAGATGGTTAAATTAGGAGGGATAGCCAGCACCCTTACCTTGGTGATACTGGAGTAGAGATGGTTAAATTAGGAGGGATAGCCAGCACCCCTACCTTGGTGATACTGGAGTAGAGATGGTTAAATTAGGAGGGATAGCCAGCACCCCTACCTTGGTGATACTGGAGTAGAGATGGTTAAATTAGGAGGGATAGCCAGCACCCTTACCTTGGTGATACTGGAGTAGAGATGGTTAAATTAGGAGGGATAGCCAGCACCCTTACCTTGGTGATACTGGAGTAAAAATGGTTAAATTAGGAGGGATAGCCAGCACCCTTACCTTGGTGACACTGAAGTAGATATTGTTTGGATAAAACATTAAAAAGCACACAAACACATTTTCAAGGACAAGCTTTCACTGTCACAGACAGCTTCATCAGTGTTCTCTCCAAACAATATCTACTCCAGTGTCACCAAGGTAAGGGTGCTGGCTATCCCTCCTAATTTAACCATTTTTACTCCAGTATCACCTAGGTAAGTGTGCTGGCTATCCCTCCTGATCTAAACCATGATTTAGACCAGTGCTCTATTCTAAGGAAAGGTGGGAGAGTGTGGTTGGAAACTGAGCACAAAGGTGACATCTTCGTTCTTTCTTTCTTCTGTCTTTTATACTAGAAATAGTTAAACACAAAGTTTATAGGTTAACTTTATTGGTTTATAAAAAAAACTTCTTTAGGCCTATTTTGAATTTGTAAAAACTATTAAAAGTGCTGTAGTAAACTATTTTTCTTTTTAAAAATAATTTCCCCCATCAATTTTCATAGTTGTATAACCATTAGCTATTTTATAGTACCACTCTTGCGTATTAACTGTGTGCCCCATCGTCAATAAATACGCAACCAGACATAACTTAACTTGTTGCAGAGCACCACTCCAGACAACTTGTTCATCAACTATCTGTCTCGTATCCACCGAGACGAAGACTTCTTCTTCGTGTTGCACGGCTTCACCCGCCTGCTCAACAACCCTCTGATACAGACATACCTGCCCAACTCCACCAAGAAGGTCCAGTTTCATCAGGAGCTGCTCGTCTTCTTCTGGAAGATGTGCGACTACAACAAGGTGAGCCGGGATACATGTGCTAGATAGATCTACACTCGCTTGGGAGGTCGCAATAGACTGGTGGGGTGGATGAGGGCACACTTCCTCTAGATTTAACTTTCCTCATACCTAACATATTAGCATGATTGATACATATAAAGAGCACAGGGGAAAGGGGAAAGTTACATTAAACACATGTTCCAGAGCAACGACTTATATATATCACACTCAATGAGGACCCAACGTTTAACTTTTATTTAAATTAATTGAAATATGACAGAGACCTCGTCTAACCCTGATCTAAAGTGTATTAAAAATATCTTAAATCTAACACATTAGCTCAGCTTCCCTTTAAAATCACTAGGAGAACATTTACTATATGCTACAGGAACATTGAATGAACGTAAAGCTGATCGTGATCTTGGCATTACTGTATGAATGTTATAGATGCCTTATAACAAAAACTATTTATTTCTTAGAAAACCACTTGTAATCCATGAAGTACTGTACATTGTATGTGGATTCACTAATATTGTATTGTTGTGTATTACAGAAGTTCCTGTACTATGTGTTAAAGAGCAGCGACGTGCTCGAGATCTTGGTGCCGATACTGTACCACTTGAATGACTCGCGGGCGGATCAATGTAAGTCTTGGAACTATACTCAAAATTCTTACAAAACTTGAAAAATGTGAATATGTACTCAAAATTGTATATTATTTCTTGAAAACTCCCAAGTTAAAATAATCAAGATCAATTTTAAGATACAATCTCATAGTAAATAGTCACTCACTATTTTCTTTTGTTTAATTTTTGAAAAATGTTTACATTTGTATTAAATATATTTTAAAAAAAAACAAATTTGTTTGATTATAGTTAGTTGAGTTCTCAAATAAATTTCATTCTAAAAAATCTCTATTTGTGCTTATGATTTATGCAGTTATTTATTTCATAGATTCAACTTGAAATATTGATTGTAAAAATATTGTTTTTTACTGCTCGGATGTGACTTTAAGTGAAACCGCCTGCTCACACACCCATAAATAAGATTTAATTTAGAGGCGAAACTTGTCAAACCAAATAAAATCGTAAAGAAAGCTTTATAAAAATGTGTTTATTTTGTGTTAGCCTTGGTCCTTACTTCTAAAATCCCTACTGTCTTATTTTAGGTATATTTGCAAAAGAATCATCCAGGGATGTGTAAAGAGAACTTTTTAAATTTGAAGTGAACGTCGATTCAGCTTCAAGAACATTTCATAGTGTGAAACATTCTTGAAGCCAAATCAAAGTTTGAATGTGTTTTGTTGATTGTTTTAGACTTTAAAAAAATATTATAGTGTGGCCCTTTATATAAAATAATGCACTAAAATAATATGTAAAATGTTTTATTGCACAATTGTTTGAAATATTTCATTCTAATTTGATACATCAAGTTATCAACATCATCATCATCATCATGAACAATTTCCAGCCACTGGCCGAGTCTGTTTGTAACATCCTCTCTCTTCCTCCACAATGACCCAGTCTGTTTGTAACATCCTCTCTCTCTTCCTCCACAATGACCCAGTCTGTTAGTAACATCCTCTCTCTCTTCCTCCACAATGACCCAGTCTGTTTGTAACATCCTCTCTCTTCCTCCACAATGACCCAGTCTGTTTGTAACATCCTCTCTCTCTTCCTCCACAATGACCCAGTCTGTTTGTAACATCCTCTCTCTTCCTCCACAATGACCCAGTCTGTTTGTAACATCCTCTCTCTTTCCTCCACAATGACCCAGTCTGTTTAGTAACATCCTCTCTTTCTTCCTCCACAATGACCCAGTCTGTTTGTAACATCCTCTCTCTTCCTCCACAATGACCAGTCTGTTTGTAACATCCTCTCTCTTCCTCCACAATGACCCAGTCTTTTTGTAACATCCCTCTCTCTTCCTCCACAATGACCCAGTCTGTTAGTAACATCCTCTCTCTCTTCCTCCACAATGACCCAGTTTGTTGTAACATCCTCTCTCTCTTCCTCCACAATGACCCAGTCTGTTTGTAACATCCTCTCTCTTCCTCCACAATGACCCAGTCTGTTTGTTAACATCCTCTCTTTCTTCCTCCACAATGACCCAGTCTGTTTGTAACATCCTCTCTTCTTCCTCCACAATGACCCAGTCTGTTTGTAACATCCTCTCTTTCTTCCTCCACAATGACAGTTGTTGTAAACCTCTCTCTCTTCCTCCATAATGACCAGTTGTTTGTAACATCTTCTCTCTTCTCCACAATGACAGTTTGTATGTTACATTCCTGTCTTCTTCTCCATAATGACCCAGTCTGTTTGTAAATCCTCTCTTTCCTCCAAATGACCAGTTGTTTGTAACATCCTCTCTCTCTTCTCCAAATGACCCAGTTGTTGTAACATCCTCTCTTCTTCCTCCACAATGACCAGTTGTTTGTAACATCTCTCTTCTTCTCCACAATGACCATCTGTTTGTAACATCCTCTTCTTCTCCACAATGACCAGTCTGTTTGTAACATCCTCTCTCCTTCCTCCACAATGACCCAGTCTGTTGTAACATCTCTCTCTCTTCCTCCACAATGACCAGTTGTTGTAACATCCTCTCTTCTTCCTCACAATGACCCAGTCTGTTTGTAACATCCTCTCTTCTTCTCACAATGACCCAGTTGTTTGTAACATCCTCTCTCTCTTCCTCCACAATGACCCAGTTGTTTGTAACATCCTCTCTTTCTTCCTCCAAATGACCAGTCTGTTTGTAACATCCTCTCTCTTCCTCCACAATGACCCAGTCTGTTTGTAACATCCTCTCTCTCTTCCTCCACAATGACCCAGTCTGTTTGTAACATCCTCTCTCTCTTCCTCCACACATGACCCAGTCTGTTTGTAACATCCTCTCTCTTCCTCCACAATGACCCAGTCTGTTTGTAACATCCTCTCTCTTCCTCCACAATGACCCAGTCTGTTTGTAACATCCTCTCTCTTTCCTCCACAATGACCCAGTCTGTTGTAACATCCTCTCTCTCTTCCTCCACAATGACCCAGTTTGTTTGTAACATCCTCTCTCTCTTCCTCCACAATGACCCAGTTGTTTGTAACATCCTCTCTTCTTCCTCCACAATGACCCAGTCTTTTTGTAACATCCTCTCTCTTCCTCCACAATGACCAGTCTGTTTGTAACATCCTCTCTCTTCCTCCACAATGACCCAGTCTGTTTGTAACATCCTCTCTCTCTTCCTCCACAATGACCCAGTCTGTTGTAACATCCTCTCTCTCTTCCTCCACAATGACCCAGTTGTTGTAACATCCTCTCTCTCTTCCTCCACAATGACCAGTCTGTTGTGTAACATCCTCTCTCTCTTCCTCACAATGACCAGTCTGTTTGTAACATCTCTCTTCTTCCTCCACAATGACCAGTTGTTTGTAACATTCTCTCTCTTCCTCCACATAATGACCCAGTCTGTTTGTAACATCCTCTCTTCTTCCTCCACAATGACCCAGTTGTTTGTAACATCCTCTCTCTTCCTCCACAATGACCAGTCTGTTGTAACATCCTCTCTCTCTTCCTCCACAATGACCCAGTTTGTTGTAACATCCTCTCTCTCTTCCTCCATAATGACCAGTCTGTTTGTAACATCCTCTCTCTTCCTCCACAATGACCCAGTTGTTTGTAACATCCTCTCTCTCTTCCTCCACAATGACCCAGTCTGTTAGTAACATCCTCTCTTTCTTCCTCCACAATGACCCAGTCTGTTTGTAACATCCTCTCTCTTCCTCCACAATGACCCAGTCTGTTTGTAACATCCTCTCTCTTCCTCCACAATGACCAGTCTGTTTGTAACATCCTCTCTCTCTTCCTCCACAATGACCCAGTCTGTTTGTAACATCCTCTCTCTCTTCCTCCACAATGACCCAGTTGTTAGTAACATCTCTCTTTCCTCCACAATGACAGTCTGTTTGTACTCTTCTCTTCCTCATGCCGTTGTTGTAAATCTTCTCTTCTCACAAGACCAGTTGTGTAATCTCTCTTCTTCTCAATGACATTGTTGTAACATCTCTTCTTCCACAATGACCAGTGTTTGTAACATCCTCTTCTTCTCACAATGACCATCTGTTGAACATCCTCTCTCTTCCTCCACAATGACCATCTGTTGTAATCCTTCTCTTCCTCCAAATGACCAGTGTTTGTACATCCTCTTCTTCTCAATGACCGTTGTTGTAATCTCTCTCTTCTCACAATGACCAGTGTTTGTAATCTCTTCTTTCAAATGACCAGTTGTTAAATCTCTCTCTCTTCTCACAAGACCAGTTGTGTAAATCTCTCTTCTTCTCCAATGACCGTGTTTGTAACATCCTCTTTCTCCACAATGACCAGTGTTGTAACATCTCTCTCTCCTCCACATGACAGTCTGTGTAACTCCTTCTTCTTCTCACATGACCATCTGTGTACATCCTCTCCTCCAATGACCGTTGTTGTAACTCCTCTCTCTCTCACAAGCAGTGTTGTACATCTCTCTTCTTCTCAATGCCCAGTCTGTTTGTAACTCTCTCTCTCCCAATGACATTGTTTGTAACTCTCTCTCTTCTCCAATGCCAGTCTGTGTAACATCTCTCTTCTCTCCACAATGACCAGTTTGTACCCTCTTTTTCCTCAAATGACAGTGTTGTAACTCCCTCTCTTCCATGACCCATTGTTGTAACTCTCTCTTTCTCCAATGACCAGTTTGTAACACTCTCTCTCTCACAATACCAGTTGTTGTAACTCTCTCTTCTTCTCCAAATGACCGTGTTGAACTCTCTTTCTCCAGACCCATTGTTTGTAACATCTCTCTTCCACAATGACCCGTGTTGTAACTCCTCTTCTCTTCCACAATACCAGTGTTGTAACATCCTCTCTTTCCTCACAATGACCAGTTGTTTAACATCTCTCTCTTCTCCACAATGACCGTTGTTGTAACATCTTTTTCTTCCCACAATGACCAGTGTTTGAAATCCTCTCTCTCTCCACAATGACCCGTTGTTTGTAACATCCTCTCTTTCTCACAATGACCAGTCTGTTAACTCTTTCTCTTCCTCCACATGCCAGTGTTGTAACATCTCTTCTCTCACATGACCATTGTTGTAAATCCTCTCTCTCTTCCTCCACAAGACCGTTGTTGTAACATCCTCTCTTTCCACAATGACCAGTCGTTTGTAATCCTTCTTTCCTCCAAATGACAGTTGTTGTAACACTCTTCTCCACAATGACCAGTTGTAACCCTCCTTCTTCCTCCAATGACCATGTTGTACATCTCTCTCCTTCCCCAAATGACAGTGTTTGTAATCCTCTCTCCCAAATGACCATGTGTAAATCCTCTCTTCCTCAAATGACCGTCTGTTGTACATCTCTTTCTCACAATGACCAGTGTTTGTACTCCTCTCTCTCCTCACAATGACCAGTGTGACATCCTCTTTTCTCACATGACCGTTGTTGTAAATCTCTTTCCAATGCCATGTTTGTACACTCTCTCTTTAAATCCATTTACATTTCTCTCTCCAATGACCAGTCTTTAATCTTCTCTCATGACCATTTAACTCCTTTCCAAGACAGTTTTATCTCTCTCTTCTCCACAGACCGTGTGTACCTCTGTTCTTCTCCACAATGCCCCAGTCTGTTTGTAACATCCTCTCTTTCTTCCTCCACAATGACCGTTTGTTTGTAACATCCTCTCTCTCTTCCTTCACAATGACCCAGTCTGTTTAGTAACATCTCTTCTTCCTCCACATGACCCAGTCTGTTTTAATCCTCCTCTCTTCCTCCACAATGACCCAGTCTTCTTTTGTAACATCCTCTCCTCTTCCTCCACTGACCATTTGTTTGTAACATCCTTCTCTCCTTCTCCTCCACAATGACCAGTCTGTTTGTAACATCCTCTCTCTTCTCCACATGACCATCCAGTCTGTTTAACATCCTCTCTCTCTCCTCCTTCACAATGACCCAGTCTGTTAGTAACATCCTATCTCTCTCTTCCTCCACAATGACCCAGTCTGTTTGTAACATACTCTCTTTCTTCCTCCACAATGACCCAGTCTGTTTGTAACATCCTCTCTTTCTTCCTCCACAATGACCCAGTCTGTTTGTAACATCCTCTCTCTCTTCCTCCACAATGACCCAGTCTTTTTTTCTCTCCTCCGCACTTCTCTACACTCCCTTCAACCACCTGTTTCTTGGTCCTCCTCCATTATCCTCACACTACCTCCTGTCCTCCTCAACTCTTCCTCTCACACTCTCATGTCTCACTCAGGCCACTGATCGGGAAACCAGCCAGTAATTATGATGTGATCTTATTCTATGTTTGTTTGAATTTCCACCTCGTCGTGATCTGACGATAAACAATGTATTGGACTATTCTCGTAATGGTAACAATTGAACTTAAATTGAGTATTTTAGCTGTCAGTATTTTTATTTGCCAAGCTTCCTAACTGTCGAAGCTGGAATTTCTTTTGAAACAAAGTTGAAACTGATGTATGTTTTGAAGCGAAGTCGAAATTTCAAAGCTTCACATACCTTTAGAATTGTCTTTCTTTCATAATTACTAAAATCACAAATTAAGGGCGATTTACTATTAAAGACAGCGGTGAAAACATTTCTTGATTTGTTTTTCACTTGTGAAGATAAAAAGAAAGAAAGAAATATCTCGTGAAGATGTAGGGATCCAAGGTTAGGTTGTATCTGCCATTGATATCATAACCTGTGTCCATGAAGAATTGTTAATGAAACCTGCTTCGGTGGCCGCACGGACTAACGAGCTACACTCATATTAGATTCGGCTGCCGAAGATGGAGAGATCGTGGTTTGATCCCAGTCGGGTGCACTGATGTTGGTTTTTCCTAAATGGTTTTCCACTCTCCCTCCAAGCAGGTGTGGGTGCACTTCCTATCAATTAAGCCCTCCTAATCCCTAAACCACTAGTGTAATTAATACATAGGTGTATAACCCATATGGGTAGTAGGACGCGGTGCTAGAAAAGACTGTTACTGTGCTGATGACAGAATAAAGCCCTCCCTGTGGTACCAACGATAGCTCCAGTTACCATCCTTGATCTTGTTTTGTTTGTAGCTCGGGTTGGGCTGATGCACATCGGGGTGTTCATACTTCTGCTTCTCAGCGGAGAGAGGAACTTTGGTGTGCGACTGAACAAGCCATACACAGCGACCATTCCAATGGACATCCCTGTTTTCACAGGTAGAGCTAGCCCTAAGACCCGCGTGTCGGGTTCTCGTAACGTAGAGAAACACAATGTTGTAATCAAGATTCACGTAACAACAACTCTAGCAAAACACTGGCAGTAAATTTGAACAGTTTTAAAATAATTTGTTAGTTGGAATATGAGTGAGTGTGTAATGTGCAACGCAACTTCGGCAGAGTGACTCTAGGAGGTATTGTTCCAGGGACCCACGCGGACCTCCTGATCACGGTGTTCCACAAAATAATAACCACAGGTCATCAGAGACTGCAGCCCCTGTTCGACTGTCTACTCACCATACTAGTCAATGGTGAGTTGTCTTGGACTGATGATCTTGAGGTTCAAATCCTGGTCGAGTATATTTAGGGTATAAGTTACTTTCCCTAAATGCAAATATATGTACACTTGCTCTGAATTCAACCTTCCTCCTCCCTGACACATTATCGTAATTAGTACTGATGTGTACAACCTAAACAATGTGTTCCTCTGTGAGTGAACAGTTTAAAATGTTTACTGCAAAACGAGAGCAGTGATGATATTTGGTCACGTGACAGCTCTAATCCAATCACAAGTCCACATGGCCAGCGTAGCCCGCACTGCTCGATTAGAGCTAATTTCAACTTTTCCAGCATTTTTACAGAAAACCTGCCAAGAAGACCTGATCAGCGCATGCGCGAACTTTAAACCATGGCGTCTCTCAAAAGTGATGATTTAAAAACGACAGTTTATTGGAAGCCATGAGGCTTATCGATGGCAAAATCAAACCCAAGCAGTAAGAAAAATATCTTACTTTAATTCAAATACATTAACTGCACTGATTGTAATATTTACATTTTCATTAGAGATGGGCCACTTGAATCTTTGAATCCTCGAATCCACCGAATCCTGACAAGTATTCGAGATTCGAAGATTCAGTGTTTTACTAAATTTGATGGTCAAATCTTTCACCTCATAAACAAAGCATAATTTTTGAATTAAAAAATTAATTGGTTAGGCCTACTTTAAAAGCACAACTTAATCTGTAATATTTATTTTGTCGGACAAAAGAGATAAACATGAAATAAAATCTTCTTTTAGAGAAATAATAATTGTTAGGTGCGGAAAATCTAACGTGCCTAGTACCCTCCCCTCCCACCTGTACTCTCCCCTCCCACCTGTACTCTCCCCTCCCACCTGTACCCTCCCCTCCCATCTGTACCCTCCCCTCCCATCTGTACCCTCCCCTCCCATCTGTATTGGAAACTTGGACTCGACCGTTTCATCACATGCTCACTTTTAAAACTTTCACCTCACAAACATTCTTGTAAATATTCTTCAAAAACTGGAAATCAAATATAGAATTAGAAATAAATCAAACAAATTACAGCTTTTTTTTTAAACAGAAATAAGAACACATTACGCATAATACAAAGTCAGCTGCCATTACACACGATATAAAGTCGGCTGTCATGACGTATATTATGTTTACTCGCCCGAGTGATGATTAAAATAAAGATACTGTTAATTCTTACTACCCAACTGGTTTTAATTATCTACAATTATGCAAAGAACCCTGAAACTTAAAGAATATTTGTACGAATTGTGATGTTTGCTATAGAAAAGTTGGTAAACCGAGAAGTGTCTGTATCAAAGAGTGAATGTAGGATTGTTTTGTTCAGTTACACTCCTTCCTATCTTGTTCTGTTGTTTGTGTCGCAGTGTCTCCGTACTTGAAGACTCTGTCAATGGTAGCCAGCACCAAGTTACTGCACCTGCTGGAGGCTTTCAGTACTCCCTGGTTCCTCTTCTCTTCACCGACCAATCATCACCTGGTCTTCTTCCTTCTCGAGATATTCAACAATATTATACAGTACCAGTTTGATGGTAGCGTACATGTTACTATTAATAACCAGTTGCTATTATCGCTAACAAACTTAATGTTTTCACTGTTCAGGACATCAATAATAATAATAATCAACTGTTTCCATTCTGTGGCCGGGTCAGTTTAGTAAAATGCTTCCATCTTCCTCCTCTATATAAGCAAATAATGGAGTAAGAGTGGTGAAAGGATAGAGGAAGATGGAAGCATTTTACTAAACTGACCCGGTCACGTTATGGAAAAAAAGACTACGACTACTTCCCTGTGTAAGCTTGCTTTATTCCCGCAGGGAACTCTAACCTGGTGTACACGATAATCCGCAAACGTCAAGTGTTCCACTCCCTCGCCAACCTCCCAGCGACTACGGTACCATCACCAAGTCGTTGACCAAGCAGTCCCGAAGACACCTACCCAATACCAATGTCGCCGAGACTGCTCCGGAGACACCGAGCATGGAGGGTTCTCGCCCAGCCCTGCCAGCTGAGCCCGGAACGCTTAAAGCGACTCTGCCTGACACTCCAGGTAACATGTGATATATATACATTCATTTTGATTATTTGGAAAACTACTTTCCTTTCTAATAATATATCTCTTTAAGAAAAACAACTTTTTGCTTTTTGAGGTACTATATTATATATATTCGTATCCAATGTCCATTTTCTGTGTTCGTCCTTTAGGTTATTAGTTTCATATGACCAATTAAATTTAATCATTATTTCAGCAAACCATAATGTAAGAAATTATATTAATATAATTGTAAAACGTTCATCTAAATTGTTTTCAATTCGTACATTTGAAAAATGGCATGTGAATCATTTTGATCTTCAAATTTTGCTATTCATGAACAATTATTCGTACAGATGTCTGTTTTCCCATACATTCTTTACTGGGTGTGCAGGTATTGACAAGATGACGGAGAAGGAGTCTGCGCACCCATCAGCACACCAGATGTGCGAGTTGGCCTCTACTTCAGCGGTGAATGGCTCTGTTAGTAGCGATGTTCCACTAGCACCAGGGACCTCCGAAAATGGAGACACTTCACTTGCGGAACCACAAGAACCTCCCAGGACTAAACGAGTGGTAGGAACATTTACGTTAAAGTCAAAATGATCGACCTAAATATTGCAGAAAGAGCACACAAATGTTGTAAAGTCTGCTCTACATCACCACTCTGACTAAACTAATAGTTTTATTCAAGGTAATAAATATTTTGTGGGGGTGCAAAGTCCACTTGATCAACAACAACAAAATTATCACAGCGTCTAATTACTCGTTTGGGTTATACACAGTTGTACTATTGAGCTAGGGATGAAGGTTTAATTCTAAAGGAAGTGTCCCCAAAATTGTGTGAAGGGAGAGTGGAAAAACGCTCAGTACACCTGACCAGGATTTGAGTCCAGATCTCTCCGTCATCGGCAGTCCGATCTATTGGAATAATTACGCCTTAGGCCTCATTTAGACTTAGACAAGGTGGGTGTCACCTGCGTCCACGTTCATGTGTGGACGTGTCTGCACCCATGACTCTTTTCAGATGTTGTGGGCAAAAACTACCACTCGTGCTTTGTGCGATTGTACTGGTACTGCAGTAAATATTAGACGTAGACGTACACTATGGGTGCATCAATTGAGCAAGGAAAGGAGCAAGGTTGGAGCATTTCACTCTAAGCTTTGTGGTCTATAATCTCCCCGGGACTTGTCCCACTTGGACTAATGATATCAACAGCTTAGAGTCAATATCTGCGTGTGAAGGCATACCTCACGCCGGTGACGTCAGCCTCCTGTCTCGTTTGAAAGGCTCAACTTAGGGAGGGGGGGATGCGTCACCCGCTCCTTCTGAAAGAGGCCTTAGAGCATTCAACCACTGGTGTAGGTGAATTGTATTTTGAGCGTGTCACTAAAACAAACATATTAAAAACACTTGTTTTGTTGAACACATGTTATCAACTAAAGTTTGTTGCAGCCTGTTGATCCAGACTCTTCTCCGTCCATACATTCCACAGCCAGATCCGGAGAGAGCAAGAAAACATCCGATTCTGGAGTTCACAGGAGCATTTCCCAGGTAACACTTCACATCTAATCTACTCTTGTTGTTGTCATCAATATTATTAGGTGTTCCGTCTTTCGACAGGTCCACATTGAGTCCTAGCAGCAGCAAGTTCATCTTCTTTACTTGTTTGAGGTCATTCCTCATCATCCTGGTCCCTTCCTCCTATCACGTCACTCATTAAGACCTTTCTTCTCATAGTAATGACCCACCCAGTTGTGTTTTCATTGATAGGATCACCTTAGGGGTGGCTATCTTCTCAGAACCTCATTAGTCACCCGATCTGTCCACTTTATCCTCTATGTTCTCCTCCACCTCCACATCTCAAGGTTCAGGTTTCAGACCCACCAGTTTCTTCCTCGCATTCATCCAACATAGAATAATTTGTTTCAGAGCTCGGTAATCGAGTCACTTAAGTTGTCATCAACAATGAGAAGTCAGAGAGTCCTGTATTTATTTACTTGGGGTATTTAGCGTGCATTTTCTGAACCAATTGATTATATCAGCACAGGAGAATTTCTATGAGCGAGAGCAAAAGGACTTATCAATTTTTCCGTTTAAGTTATTATTACATAACTTCCAGGGTTCTCTTGCATACGACAATCAACATGGCACCGAGAGATTTACTTCCCCTCCGAAGAAAGTTGTGTTACATAATTTTATCTCTAAAAAAATGCCTCGACCTCGGCTGGGTTTAAACTCAGGAACTTTACCCCAAGACATCTGAGGTCGACATGTAGTATGTGTGCTATTTACAAATATGATATCACATCGCCTGAGAAACACCGAAACAGTACATTATAAATTGTCAGGATGGGGGAGAGGGCTGGAGGATATGTGACTGTGTGGGTTCGTAGTTGATGTTCGGCTTTTATTGTACCACTATGCACTACTACATAATGTGATGTTGTTAAGAAGTACTAAAAGATATGAAAGAATTTAAAATACTATTTAGAAGCTTGTGGCAGAACAAAGTATTGCAAGGAATGCTTGACCAATGGCCTAAATGACACTCTAGGTGGCCCAGCACGGTTATAAACCCCGATACCTTGGGACTCGAACAGTAGCCCCTCACCACGTGTACTCAGTGATCCGGCGCCCAAAAGGGGCAGCATGACCCTCCTAGGTTCGATGGATAATTGTCAGCCCTGTTAGCTCGAGATTACATATTATTTATAATACAACTAATCATAACACCTTACAATACTCGGTTTGTCACTTACAATCCACAACACAACAGATTTTAAACAAACAAACACCTCAATTTATGCTGTGCCGGTTACTTAAGTAATATAATAGAGTAGGCTACATAATTACGTGTTCTGTTGTGAACTTTGAGGCCTACAATTTTCTGGTAAGTTGGTAGGACCTGTCCTTCTATCCTCCTTTCATTGTTTGATATAAAACAGCCATTCAGCACCATTTTCCTTTGTTTGAATCCATGTTTGTCACTCTTATTTATTATTCCACTGAGTTGGTAGAACCTGCCCTGCTGACCCATAAGGCTTGAAAAGAGTTCAAAATATTCTACACCCGATTTAAAGAGGGTGTTTATAATTTGTTCAAAAATATGTTTATTGTATCGAATGAAGTTTATGTAGTTTTCTTATTTGATATTGTCTTGATGCGTGCTTTGTTATGTTGGTAGCGCCAGAGTATCCAATTGACAGACACCTCCCTGGGGAAACAGAGTGTGCCCGGGGTGGGGCATTGGGTGCCCACCTCGGACTGGGTTCACTCCTGGAAGAGCAAACTCCCTCTGCAGACTATCATGAGGCTATTGCAAGTTCTCGTACCGCAGGTGGAGAAGATCTGTATCGACAAGTAAGTACATCTCCACCTTCAGTTCTTAGGGAGTTGACCTCGGTGGCTCGCCTCAGGACCCAAGTTCGTCAGTTCATACCTAGCCAAGGTCGACAAATTTATCTTGAGCTATAGATTCCCGTAGCACAACTTCATTCTGAGGGGAAGTCCCGGGTCGATTGTGACAGGTAGAAGAACCTTGGAAGGTATGGGAGAATATGTTTACCGGCAAAATTGGTAGGCCCTTTCTAGGGTTCTTTCATTCGAGTCGAGTATTTCTAAAAGCTCCCTAGTTCGAGTATATTCATAATTTTAAAATGTTAGAAAGTATATTAAAACACATGTTCTTAAAATATGAACAACACTCGTTTTTATAAAGAGTAAACCTGTGATGAGTAGTTGGTTGGTTATGGCCTATGGGGTTTCTGGGAATTGATCCCCCCCACCTCTTGTGTGTCTACAAAGAGAACAGCAAGTTACGACTTCAGTTATGTTTACATATTACCTCCCACGTTGAGTTTTCAGTAATACTGGGTAGTCTCTGTGTAACTAGAGGTGTTTTCAGGGGCCTCACCGACGAGAGTGAGATCCTCAAATTCCTGCAACATGGGACATTGGTGGGTCTCCTGCCAGTCCCTCACCCTATACTGATCCGCAAGTACCAAGCCAACTGTGGGACCACCACTTGGTTCCGAACCTACATGTGGGGAGTGATCTACCTGAGGTGCGTACTCTCTCGTGTGGCTGTAGAGCTTGAAATAACCATCATCTCCTTCTCCCTCACCTGCACACTTGCTGATATCTGTTCCTCCCCTCTCTTGCTTCCTCGTGTATCCTAATCCTGTTCCTCACTCCTACATCTGCACTTCATGTTATTTATTTGATAATCCTAACATTATATATCGTTTTAAAAATGTGGTGGCCCAATGGCGGGATAATTTTATAATAAAGGAAATTGATAAAAACTAAAGAAAAAGGAAAAATAAACTACTAAGAGTAAATTTGATGAAGAAAGCCCACCTGGGGAAAGAGGAAAGATGTGGGAAGAACCCAATGCACAAAGGTGACATCTTCTTCCTTTCTTCTGTCTTCTATAGTAGAAGTAGTCACACACATAGAGTAATATTGTGTTATTGTTGTCTTTATCAAACACAAAGAAGAAGAGAGTACAAATAACACAAACAATGGATTACTCAATTTTGAATTTTAAAAGAAACTTCTAGATGATGATGATAATAATAATTAATAATAATAGATAATAAAATAATTTATAGTAAAAATGATATTTTTAAAAATAGTAATAATAATAATGTTAATTTGAAAAATAATAATATTATAGAAATAAACTATCTTCTGTTGAGGCCTGGTGGTAATCTTGATTTGGTGATCCATTGGTGGGCCAGTTCCCACTGTCTAAGTTGAAAACTGTTGCACTGTTTGGGAAATGCTCTTAATATTTTGGTGGTGTAGCAGGTTTGAAAGTCCTGGTTGTGGGTACTAGCATGGATGGGTACAGGCTTGTCCGGATCTTTGTGGTTTGTGTCAAAGCGATGATTGTTCATTCGCTGTCTGAGAGAACCTGTAGTGAGGTCTATATATTCTGCATCACACGATTTGCACTGTAGTTGATATTAGTTTATTTTTCCTTTTTCTTTAGTTTTATCAATTTCCTTTATTATAAAATTATATATCTTTTGAAACTTTCTAACTTTTTTATTATAATTTTACTCTTAATCAATTAAATTTAAAATAAGATTGCATCGGTAGGGACACCAAAATATTGTGAGATGTGTTTCTTCAAACTTTTACTTAACACATCAAAACCAATATTAGAATATTTTTAAAATTAATTGTAGCATTCATTGAATGTGCTATACATATGCGAAATTTAATTAAAATGTTTACTTGACATTATATAAACAATAAATGGTAAATTATGATGATTTTAATGAGAATTAACAATATTCAAACTTTACACATTTTTATTTTTTAGCAGACAACATTGGTTTTTTTCTGAAATTGGCCAAAAAATAGTACCAACTGTACCATTATAATTTTCTTCTCAATATTTCTATAACAAATTAAAGTTTTTCATTCCAGAAAAAGATATTTTCCTCTGCTATGGACCATTGTTAAAGAAGATGTGTTATTCTTTAAATTGAAAAATGACACCTGTACGCAGGAATCGAACCTGGGACTCTTGGCTTGGTACGCCAATGCTCCCACCACTGAGCTATCCAGGAATCGTGCCGTGCCCAGGGTCATTCTTCGCTCATATTTTAAGGCAGTCTGTGATGGTCATGTGTTTATCTGGTTGTTATGAAAGTCAAATTGTGACCAAAGGCAAATATTTAAAATTTAACCATAAGATTTCTATCCGAATTATTGTACCACTTACTTTCCATTTTTAGCCTAGAGATATATTTTATTCACCACAAATCATGGTATCGCCGCATCGGATATGAAACATGACGGGTTAGTTCAAAGTATGTTTGGTTTGTTAAAGAAACGTTGACCCGCCAATCTGGTATGACACTGATGTCAAACTGTTCGAGATCCAGAGGGTGTGAAGTGGATCGTTGGGACATCTTCAGGGGCAATCTCACCACGGATTATCAACTTATCTGCTATCAATATAACATGTTTGACAATGAAGAGACTATATGATTAAACAATAATGGAAAGATAAACTAATCAAGTTAAAATTGAATGAAGAAAGTCCATGTGACAACTTTCCTTTTTCTGGAAAGATTTGTGCTTTGGATAATTACCACCTTCCCCTCCCCCACCTCTCTTTCACTAGGTGGGCTTTCTTCACTCGATTAATTTATCTTTCATCCATACTTTTTTTTTCCCCTGCGAGAATGCAAAATATATTTTAAAATACAGTTATTTGTTTTGAAGGCTTTTACAAACAGATATTTAAAATTAACGTTTTCGGGATTGGGCCGTGTTGAGCGAATAATAACTTCCGACGTTTTGGCTGTATTTACAACAACCACCATCTTGGATGAATTTGAGGTCAGGCTAGGTGTTACTTGTAATCACCGGGATTGGGTCGAGGGTTCTTATTTTAGCTCCATGTCTTGCTACTCATTCGAGTTGTACGCTTATGTAATAATTACTTTAATATGATAAGGATGAGTACTGTTGAATTTATAAGAACTGTACTCACATTTGTGTGGAGAAAAGGGGAAACCATTTAGGAAAATGGTACAATCGCATTGTCTTTGCAAGGATATCAACAAACAACTTGCAAACATACGCCAGATTCAAGGGAAGCTAACACTAAGGAAGATTCAAGGGAAGATAAAACTAAAGAAATATCGGAGTTTTCAAAACTACATGGATTCAAGACTTATTTTTATTTTAAATACTGGTATGATGAATTTAATGAACTTTTCTTTTCTGTCATTATTATGAAATGATTATACTTGCCATGATATTCTATGCACAGATTCCTATATAAAACAATCACCAACTTAACTAAAAGAAAAGTGGAGTCAATTTGACCAAAACTTGTGCGAGCAAACCCACTTTACTGAACAAAATTAAAACAGCCCGTGTGTACAGTTGATTTTCTAGTAGTATTACAGCATCACCGAGCGACCTAATCAATAACAAATAGTTGATTGGCCCGGCTCTAGTAATTACACCCAAACTAATTAGAGCTAATATAAATAGAACTAGAATTCTTGTCCTCACAATTTGGTTGATCATTTGTTGTAACTAGAGCTGATAAGGAGGAAGTTATTATTTTCTAAACACGGCTCAAACCAGATAACCTAAATTACAAACACAATTCAATTTTATTAGGTTTTCACTGTAATTTAACGTAGTGGATTTACATAATTTGTGTAAATATTCTTATTAAAAAAAAATAGCACCATGTTTTGCTACCTGTTAGGTTGGTATGCTAATGTACTAATTACGCTAATGTAAACAAAGGAAAAATGGCGCCAAACAGCTACTTTATACTAACCATTGAAAAGAGGATATAAGGGCAAGCCCTACCCACAACACATAGTTACGTAATGTTTGGGGTACATCAGTCCCTCGTTGTGAGCTTTGGGGCCCACAGTATCTGGTAAGTGGGTAGGACTTGCCCTTATATCCTCCTTCTAATTTTTAATTTTATAATTATGTTAATGTGTTTGAGATGAGAACAGTCGAGTTTATAGTGAGTGTACCTTATTTACGTGGAGAGAGAAAGAGGAAGAACCATTAGGTTAACCACCGCCGATATACCCAACTGGGATTCGAGCCCTGTCTTCCCGTTATGAGTCCGGTCTACTTGAAGGGTGAAGCCTTAAGACCAGGCACATAAACAGCTCTCGTTTAAATGATAATAGATACAAATATTGTTTAATTGTATATTTTGTTTGTTTGTTTTTTAGCACTAATTGTTTGAATGGTTTCAGTTCCTATAACTATAACTCGATCTTAGGAATTACCAATGAAACCGCTTGATTTTATTTATTATGGGTCTGCAAGCTAACCTTGTTTCATTAAATTCGAGCTTGGGTGAACCTTTCAGAAAGCTTCAGAGTATTCATTCATCGAGCCCAATAAATATATTCTTTTAAAAATCAACTATAAAAAATAAGACTTTAGTATTTAAACTCTTAAAAGTAATTATCTCTGTAATTATAAAATAATTAATATTTTTTACAAAGAAAAGACCATATATTTAAAAAAATTAAATAGCTAAATGTTTTACAATTTATGGTACATTAGTTTTTTAATCAACTCATGATAGGTTGTAACTAGGAAATGAATTCATATAACGATATGCCTCCATTTATTTCTGTCCTGGAATGTTTCCTCTCTCGCTACAATTTCCTGAGTCTTCTTTATTGTGGTCCAACCACCTCCTGGTAGGTCCTGGTCTCCTTTCCTGCACATTTCTATCCAAACACTGTCTTGGTATTCGAACCCCCTCCATTGCAAGCCCACCTGCATGTCCGCATGGAAATCAATTATATGTTTCTTAGGTGTAATTAGACACTGGGTATTGATGTTCCAGCCTAGAGTGAGTAGAGTGAACTATAAATAACTACCAATCCCTGTACATCTAGAGTGCAACATACCTCCTCATAAGGGAGAGAGAAAAATAACTATTATTGTTTATAAGTAGAACCCGTAAAACTTGTTTTATTTTTAGTTAAATCTCGGTTTTAAAATCTCACTTTTCGATGCTATTTCATGTTTATTATTCCACTATGGTTTAGCTTTTAAGATAGGGTCATAGTATAATCTATAAGGGTAACTGGAGAGGACATAGCACACTTTTTCACCAAGGTGTATTTGACCGAATTCATAAATGGAGCCATTTGTGTTAATTTGGTTCTAGAGGAATATTCTGTTATATACCTTCTTTAGCTCTGTCTCCTTCCCTTAGTTGTGATAACATTCCATTGGATGTTGACACACAAACATCTCCCTGTACCGAACATCTCACAAACAACATCCACACAAACCGAAGGAAGGTAAAACAATCAGTTAAGCTTGATTCACACACTCGCTGAAAATAGAACTCAGAGGCACAGCAATTCACACGTTGTATGTTGACCCATGATGCACTGCAATGCTAACTTAAAACAGCTGTTTATCAACATATATCAGTGTTACGATGTATGTTTTAAATAGTAATGTTGTGTCTTACCACAGTCCAGTACAGAGATACACAAACTTTACATTAACATGTTATTTCAAATCTCCTCGTGACACCCAACAAAGCTGTCTGCTAGCTTCTGGCTGTAGAGCGCATGTGCACTGATTTGAGATGGCTTGAAGCTAGTCACGTTAACACGTTTCTGTTCTGCACTGGTTTTTTGCTGAAAGTGTGAATCCACATTAATCTAGAAAGCTCTCAAGCTCAAACTCAAACTTTTAATAAGGGCTCAGCCTGGAAATTCGAGCACTTGCAGATCCTCTCACTATTTATCAAATGTTGCTAAGTTTAGTGTGTTTTGTTTGTGATTTTCTTAATGTGCCCATAAAGACTTATCAGTCCTATGCTATATTTTTATTTGTAAATGCACTCAACATTGTAAAGAAAACAAATAACCTTGAATAAACTGTTCACATGAGTTTAATATTATTGTTTATTGTATTTACTTTGTTTACACAACTATTATTAATGTTTGGGTTGTTTTTTTCAATGAGTATTTTTCGCATTTTAACCTGCATTTTCTAAAATGATCAGCACACAGATGTTAATTCATCATCGAGAAAGGGGAAACCACATTTCATCGATGATATCTTGTAATGGAACATGTGTTGGATTCCTTCCTTGAGCCACACAGAAGAGATGAACTAATACTCATTAGTTGTACATTTCTATCCAGTTCTGAAGATTCATTCTCTTCCCCAAAGGAAGCCAGTCACCCTCCGGGCTTGAGGGACTGCCTCGTGGAGATCACAGCACTAAACAGTCACCTTCCGGGCTTGAGGGGCTGCCTCGTGGAGATCACAGCACTAAACAGTCACCTTCCGGGCTTGAGGGGCTGCCTCGTGGAGATCACAGCACTAAACAGTCACCTTCCGGGCTTGAGGGCTGCCTCGTGGAGATCAGGGCATTAAACAGTCACCTTCCGGGCTTGAGGGCTGCCTCGTGGAGATCAGGGCATTAAACAGTCACCTTCCGGGCTTGAGGGGCTGCCTCGTAGAGATCAGGGCATTAAACAGTCACCTTCCGGGCTTGAGGGACTGCCTCGTGGAGATCAGGGCATTAAACAGTCACCTTCCGGGCTTGAGGGACTGCCTCATGGAGATCAGGGCATTAAACAGTCACCTTCCGGGCTTGAGGGGCTGCCTCGTAGAGATCAGGGCATTAAACAGTCACCTTCCGGGCTTGAGGGGCTGCCTCGTAGAGATCAGGGCATTAAACAGTCACCTTCCGGGCTTGAGGGACTGCCTCGTGGAGATCAGGGCATTAAACAGTCACCTTCCGGGCTTGAGGGACTGCCTCATGGAGATCAGGGCATTAAACAGTCACCTTCCGGGCTTGAGGGACTGCCTCGTGGAGATCAGGGCATTAAACAGTCACCCTCCGGGCTTGAGGGGCTGCCTCGTGGAGATCACAGCACTAAACAGTCACCTTCCGGGCTTGAGGGGCTGCCTCGTGGAGATCAGGGCATTAAACAGTCACCTTCCGGGCTTGAGGGACTGCCTCGTGGAGATCAGGGCATTAAACAGTCACCTTCCGGGCTTGAGGGACTGCCTCGTGGAGATCAGGGCATTAAACAGTCACCTTCCGGGCTTGAGGGGCTGCCTCGT
This sequence comes from Timema cristinae, assembly GCA_039000515.1. NCBI lineage: Eukaryota > Metazoa > Arthropoda > Insecta > Phasmatodea > Timematidae > Timema > Timema cristinae. Next base: position 168,316 of record JBCFYV010000398.1, on the reverse strand, counting down.
GGAGATCAGGGCATTAAACAGTCACCTTCCGGGCTTGAGGGGCTGCCTCGTAGAGATCAGGGCATTAAACAGTCACCTTCCGGGCTTGAGGGACTGCCTCGTGGAGATCAGGGCATTAAACAGTCACCTTCCGGGCTTGAGGGACTGCCTCATGGAGATCAGGGCATTAAACAGTCACCTTCCGGGCTTGAGGGACTGCCTCGTGGAGATCAGGGCATTAAACAGTCACCCTCCGGGCTTGAGGGACTGCCTCGTGGAGATCAGGGCATTAAACAGTCACCCTCCGGACTTGAGGGACTGCCTCGTGGAGATCAGGGCATTAAACAGTCACCTTCCGGGCTTGAGGGACTGCCTCGTGGAGATCAGGGCACTAAACAGTCACCCTCCGGGCTTGAGGGGCTGCCTCGTGGAGATCACGGCATTAAACAGTCACCCTCCGGACTTGAGGGGCTGCCTCGTGGAGATCACGGCATTAAAAGGCCACTAGACGATACAAGTGTGCCAATTATGAGTCTAGTTAAAGAGAGCGGTAAATTGGTTTTAAGAATGGTAGCGAGTTTAAACCAGAGTTATATATGGGGGTTTCTTATTTAATGTGAATATTATGTGAGGGATTTTACTTCAATTTAGAACATCAATTCATACAAACAATCTATTAAAATAATATTGTGTCGTTATTCCACCGGAGGAAATGTCCATTTTTCAACTGTTCTTGCCCATTTCTAGCCAAGATGGAGGAGAAACAAAGGAAGTAGAGTAAATTGTTGTAACATTGAATGGACAAGGTTTTTTTTCTGTGAATGTGATGCCAGACAATTTAAAAAATAATTGTTTTAATCACCGATGAGATACATGAGTACCTAAAAAAAGTTCTGTGGGCATTTCTGCTCTAACTAGAACAATGTTAAATCTTTAAAAAAAGCCCTAAAAATGAAAAGGTGAGCTTTTCACTTTGTTTAGTGATGTTCAACCAAATATTAAGGGGGCGAGATTAGTAGTAGGCTCCCTTTTCAATTATAAACATTCAAGTTTTCTTTCACCTCACAATTTTTTTACAAGAAAGCTTATAATTAAATTATTTTAAATGGATTTTATGCACATTTCATGGCCAAGTATTGAGGTGTGAGTAAAAATGTTCTTCCCAATCCAGAAAGATTGTTTTTGTTTAAATCTAACGGCAAGTTTCTGAGAGAAGAGAAGAGAATGTTTGAAGGAGTCGGCAGGCTGGAAACAGTTGGTACTACCTGGTTATTCTGTAAGGTGGTAGAAGTGTGTGAAGCCTCAAAACTGGCTTCAACTTCAATTACAAAAATAAATACTGCTTTTACTTTAGAAATCACTGAGCTGTTATTTACATTACAAATTAATATTCCTCAAAGAAAATCTGAGGTTAGTGAATTGTATGTTGTGATAAATAGTAACTGGATTTACCAGATTAGAATGAAATATTACAAACATTTGTGCAATAAGAAACTATTTTAGTGCAAAATTTGGTATTACTAAATACAATATATAATATTTTTACAATCATAAAACAACTTCGATTCAGCTTTGAAAATATTTCACATGTTCAAGTTAGTTTCGAACTGGACTTGGTAGTTAAGTGAAATAAAATAAAACAAGACCGCAGGTTGTGGAAACTTCATGATCCACATCTTTTATTTCAACAATATGTACAATTTGTACAAGAAGAAGGTATTGTTGAGGTTGAAGGTCAAAAGAAGAATGCTTGGTAAAAGTAAGATCACAGAATTTATTAATATGACAGTAGTTGTGCACTTTGTGCAATAAACATATCATACACCAGTTATATGTTCATAAACAATATTTCTCGCCAGTAGCGCACTTGGTAATGTTCTTGCGGGCAGTAAGAAATAAAATGTCTTAATGAAAACTTAAAATTTAGCGGGTATATTTGACGCATCTTCAGAGCTTTATATTTTAACCTTCCTACGTATGTTTTAAGTTTTTACTAAAAATATTTGTGGACTGCTATCTTAAAGAGTGGATGAGATACTAGTGTTCCACATGCCCCCTTGGGGCACCACTGTTCCTCTCATAATATTTGAAAACACAAGTTACACTAAAATTAAACAAGATTTTTCCTAAACTTTCAAGTAGCCAATTTAAGATTAACTTTGCAACGTAACCTATCAACCAATGGTAAAATAAATCACCATAGGCTCCCTTTCTTAAGCCTCTAGACGCTGTGGAGTCATGGGGAAACAAGTATACGCTGATTACATTATTAAAAGTGCTCACCAACAACCAATAATATGGAGAAATTATATTTAAATACAAAGTAATATTTATTGATCTTGTCATAGTTATTTTTATCAATGTGTTACGTAATTATTTTACCAAGAATCTATGTATCCATCAATCCTTGTGGAATTGTGCCTGGTCGGCTTCAGGTTTTGTTTGCTGGCATGCCACAGATATTTTATTATGTTAATAAGATGGTAGAGGAAATGAGAGATAAATTGGAGGGAAGGGAAGTCTGGTCTGGAGTAGAGATGTGCAGGATGTGCCATGTCCCAATATTGATGTGTGGATCAGGATAAGAGCTAGGAGTGGAGGAAGAAAGGTGATGTGAACCTTGGTACTATTATCTCAGCAGTTGAGCTTGTAACTTTACGCGCTACATATTGAACAAAAGCATCACTTGAGCCGCAACCGAGCTCTCATTTTGGTCCATGACCATATTACCCGCACACGACCTGCCGGACTTGATGTAGCGGTTATTATGAACTTTGAGATTGTACCAAGTAAACTTCTTATCACAGGCTTTACATGGAAACTTTTCGTTCATATGTAAACTGATGTGTCGTTTCAACGAACTCCTTGAGCTGAACTTGATGTCGCACAGCATGCACGTCAAGGGGATTGCGTCTTTGCTGTGTTTGAACATTATGTGTCTCTCGTGATTGTACTTGGTCTGCAAAATTTTTTCGCAGAATTCACATTTATATTTGTGTTTCGGTTTTGGAGCATGGAAAGTTAGGTGCTTGTTATAAGAACTCATGTGAGGAAACGATATGTTACATTCCACACAGAGAAAGGGTTTATCGTTGACGTGGTGTTCTACGTGTTTCTTCAGAGTTACTTCTTGCCAGAAACTGTCATCGCACAGCTCACACCTGGAACACCAATGTTTCTATCACATCTCGAGTTATTAGTCAGGTTTGACAATGAGGAGTCCCCCCTAATGGATAAACGATTATACGATAAGGAAAAATAAGGAAAGATAAACTAATAAAGTGAAGAGAGTGTGGTAAGGATCCAATGCACAAATCTATACAGGAGGAAGATGTCACCTTCGTGCATTGGATACTTAACACATTTTCTTTCTTTCTTCACTCACTTTTTAGTTAAATAATTTAAGGCGAGCAAACTGATAAAAGAAACGGAATTGTTTTTTTCCTTGTAGGTGGATTGTGTCAAGTGATACTAAAAGAATAACAAACAATTACAACATGTATCCAGACAAGTTTGTTGCTATAGCTGGTGCCATCTTTATGAGTGGAACAAAACTAACAATTTATATAGTAATATCCGGCCATTAAAACTCCTTAGTTATTTGGAATGGATTTGTTAAGAAAACTACAATATTAAAAATAACTAAATGCTACGGAGTTTCATACAACAATTCACCTATACAGTTTTGTGCAAATTAATGGAAACACTTTAAATCAGAGAGCTTATTATTAACATCAAAGTACACTGGACACACAACCTCATAATTAAACAATAAGCATCAGTTAGCACAGCCTTCTGGGTAATAACGGAAAAAAAAATTTATTAGCAGTTTGACCAACCGAAATTTCCTGTACATTGCAATGTTTCTATTAATTTGCACAGCACTGTAGGTGTGCTATGTTTTATAATATATTTTGAATACTTTCAGACCAATTTAAAATAATTTGAATTATTTTTAATAATTATATTTTAACGAAATATTTTTTTTAAATAACATCAAATTAATGTGTTTTTCTTTAATTTGAGGTATTTAATGTGCACTTTCTAAACTGATTAATTATATCAGTACATGACTTATAAACTATCTTAAATCTAGAACAGACACAACAGCCAGCCCCCCAACCGTTAATTCATCACTGTGAAAACATAAACCCACATTTCGCCAATGATACATTTTTCGGCCATGCCATTAATCGAACCAGGGACCTTTACCTTAGTAGACAGACACACTACAGACTGAGCTAAGGTTTCGGATCAAATTAATGTTAATTAGTATATAATTATGAGTATAACCAGAACAGCTAATAAGACGTGATGCTAAAGAAATAGGTCCTACTTTTATTTTTTAAACTAAAATATGAAACATGTAATTTTGTTTCAAGCTTTTTCTCATGGACAGAAAATCAGTAAAAATGATCATTAGCTTTTTTTTTCCAGCCAAACCATTTTATATTGTAAACATTATGAAAATAGTAATCTACTGGTCAGAATTTCTGGTTACTACAGATCAAGAGGTCCCAGGTTCAATCCCTGGTGCTCCCATATTTTCTGTGAAGCAGTGGGTCTGGAACGAGGACAAATGAGGAGTTACTTGAATAAAGGAATAGCGTCTCTGGTCTAGAAGACTGAGATTAACAGTTGGAGGGCTCGTTGTGGTGACCGCTTGGCCTGATACTCACTTGAATGGTCTGTCTGCCACATGCACAGATTGTGTGTGACGCTCAAGCGCATATTTGGTCTTGAACGCCCACGAGCAATGAGAACATCCGAACGTGCGCTCACAGCCATGTACGTTCACATGTCTCTTGAGGTTCTTCAAGGACTTGAAGTTTTTCCCGCACAATATGCAGACCAAGTCTTCGCTCGTCTCCTCTTCTGTTAACCTACGCGCTCTTTTGCTCTGTTGGGGTTTTTCCGCGTGCACTTTGGGTGGAAAGTTGTCGTTGACAGTGACGGGGAATAGCGGCAGAGCCGGTGAATGGTTCGAGTATGTGTTTGGCACAAAGAGATTAGTTTTATGGTTCAAGTTGTAATGTTGAGGTTGTTCAGAATAATAGAGGTGTGAAGATATGCATGTGGGCTGCTTGTCGGGCTCCTCCTGGAATGGAAACAGAGTATTTCAGAGCCATACAGTAGCGCATGTTAGTACTAGATATGTTATCACAAAGTGTTGGTATTTGTCGGTTCTCGTCAACATCTGCGAAGATATGTATGGGCCGAGATTTTGTAATGTTTATTTGTGTTGTGTGAATATTCAAAAATACGAGTTCAAGTAGAGCTAGAGCTGGTTAAACTTGGCTCAAAGATTTCACAAAACTTGAAGAAGTTCAAGTACTTTGATTATATTCTAAGATATTATTGAGAAAATTCAGGGTTTAATTAATTTGATTATATTCTAAGATATTATTTAATAGCAAATAATAAAGTCCCTCAAAATATATTTTTGGTCTAATTTAAATATATATTACTTGTACAACTATATTAAATTTACTTGAAAATTCAAATTTTTGTATTGTAATAAAAAAATTTCACAAAAAAAAATTCATTTAAAAAAAATGTGTTTGTATTTAGGTTCATGAAGAAATGGATCAAGGATAGGGCCGCACAGTCATGGATAGGGCCACACAGTCAAGGATAGGGCCGCACAGTCATGGATAGGGCCACACAGTCATGGATAGGGCCGCAAGTTTGTTGTGTGCATTATCTGTTACCCAATTAGGTGGCCGCATGGTCTAAGGAGCTACTCTCACAATAGACTAAGACAGGGAAATTGGGGTTTGATCCCCAGCCAGGTATACAGAGAGTGGTTTTTCCTAAATGTTTTCCCACTCTCCCTCCATACAAATGTGGGAACACTGCCTCTAAATTCAACCTTACTAGCACAATTAGTACCAAGGTGTGCAACCCAATGAGTAGTAAAACATGTGCTAAAAACAATGTGTTTTGTTGTTTTATAATTCTACACTACTAAACTCAATCGCACAATCCAAGAGAAAATAGTCCTGGCCATACAAGAATGTCTCTATGTTAGAGCAGTGATGTGCAAGTCCAGGTTTAATTCCCGTCTCTTTGTTGCTATTTTTAATTTTATTTAAAATTATTCCAGAAGCAGGACTTCCATTATATATGGTAAAGTCCATACATTAGCTAATGATACATAAGACTTATGCAATAGCTGTAAGTAATGATCGTCACTGTCATCTTCGTCATCGTCATCATCATCATGCACATTTCCTCCCACTGGCAGGGTCTGTCTGTCCTCCACACTGGCCCAATCTACTCCTCTACACACTCCCTCCTCCTTGTCAAATGTCCATACCACCTCTCTCTCACTCCCAGCCTACTCCTCTCTGTCCTTGTCACATGTCCATACCACCTCTCTCTCACTCCCAGCCTACTCCTCTCTGTCCTTGTCACATGTCCATACCACCTCTCTCTCACTCCCAGCCTACTCCTCTCCGTCCTTGTCACATGTCCATACCACCTCTCTCTCACTCCCAGCCTACTCTCTCTGTCCTTGTCACATGTTCCATACCACCTCTCTCTCACTCCCAGCCTACTCCTCCGTCCTTGTCACATGTCATACCACCTCTCTCTCACTCCAGCCTACTCCTCCGTCCTTGTCACATGTCCATAACACCTCTCTCTCACTCCCAGCCTACTCCTCCGTCCTTGTCACATGTCCATAACACCTCTCTCTCACTCCCAGCCTACTCCTCTCTGTCCTTGTCACATGTCCATACCACCTCTCTCTCACTCCCAGCCTACTCCTCCGTCCTTGTCACATGTCCATACCACCTCTCTCTCACTCCCAGCCTACTCCTCTCTGTCCTTGTCACATGTCCATACCACCTCTCTCTCACTCCCAGCCTACTCCTCTGTCCTTGTCACATGTCCATACCACCTCTCTCTCACTCCCAGCCTACTCCTCTCTGTCCTTGTCACATGTCCATACCACCTCTCTCTCACTCCCAGCCTACTCCTCCGTCCTTGTCACATGTCCATACCACCTCTCTCTCACTCCCAGCCTACTCCTCTCTGTCCTTGTCAAGACAAACACGAGTATTGTGTCTCTGAATCAGGAGTAAGGAGAGTCTCTGTAAATGTGCACAGCTTGTTGCCTACTGTATTTGTGAATAAGTTGAACTGTTGGTTCGTTCCTTACCTTTGGTTCCTGCTTGAGTATCAGATCCTCTGAAGCAAAACTGTCAGCTACATCAGGATCACACTTGACCGCGACGAACACTGGCGAGGTGATCGTCATCTGACACACATTGTAATAATAATAGTCTTATATGCTAACATATTACAGCATTTGTCTAACAATACGGAGGGCTGACAGCTATATGATCGTATAATAATGGAGATTGATAAAAATAAAATACAAAGTGAAAATTTAGTGAAGAAAATGTGGTTAAAATCCAAAGCACAAAGGTGACTTCTTTATTTCTTTTGGCAACTCTAATAGAATTAGTCACACATTTAAACACATACAATAATATTTGGACGTTTGTTTCCTTTATAAAACAAAAAAGAGGGAATAGGAAAGACACTATAGCATGTCCTCTGTCCTTCCGACATAGTTTGTTCTATTGTAAGAATGTTTTTATGTGTCCTTCAGACATGTTTGATTTTTAGTCTGACTGACTGATTATGTTGTATGTCCTTCAGACATGTTTTATTTAGCCAAAGTTACTAATTGGCTAATAACTTTCGTCAGATGGTCTGGCTATATTTTTCTTATGTCCATTTAACATAACTTAAATAAGGGGGCTTTGAGCCCTATATATAAGGAGGACCAGGTGGTCAAGTTTTTCTAATCCATGTATTCATTTAACTATTCTGAGTGCTTATGGCACAGTAATGTTTCGTAACGCCCTAAACGGCATGTTCACATGCTACATATTTGACCTAGTTAGGTCAGTGTCACACTACATTCTTCTCTGTGTTACTATTTAGGGTGTGCAATGTGTGGAACACAGCTAGTTTCATATAGTGGCTCACATGGATAGTACTTCCTTTCGCCCCTTGGGCTAAGTATTAGCTTTGTTGCAATTGTTTATATGTACTATTGAATGCTCTGGCAGTACCCGCCGGGAAAAGACCGGCCATAGTACTACATGCCTGACTGTTAGCCATCTGTATGTATATAATAGATCGTCCATTTACTGTTCATTATTTAGAGTATCTCTGGGACTATTCTTTAATTTAACTCAAGGTAGCTAGCTTGACCCATATTTAACCTAGTAGCTTTAAAACTATAGGATTTACAGTAGTGTTATTTATTAGTTGCTCTTTCACTATGTTTTCTGTTTAGACCCTTCTGGCACAAATCAGACTACCTTTGTACTCTTTCTACTTAACTTCCCTTTTAACCGTTACTCTGTTGTTTTAGACACTTATTCTCCAGAGCTACGACAAGGTCCTATACTTCTGGAGTTGTTAAATCCTGACATATATTCAATCTAAAGGTGTTGTTCTCCTTTTTGCTTTGAATGTATAGTTCGAACTGATATTTCTGACACTATATACTGTGCCGATATTTAACTTTAAATCTTGTTCCTCTACTGTAAATCTTTATCTCATCTTATTTTTTGTTATAATAACTTTATTTCTGTTACGTAAGTATTATTCTATGTTTCAGCAAAATGATCCCCTCTTGTTTCCTTGTAATGTATTTACTTGGTATTAGTAATCGTTACCTCCTCTACGTATTAGCGTGGAGGGGAAGCAACGATTCAAGACACGCAACACTTTAAACAAAAACTAAACTACTCCATTGCTTAACTAACTAGAGAAGACAAGAAAGAAAGATGATGTCACCGTTGTGCATGGGATTATTTCCACATTTCTCCCCTTTCCCCAAGTGGGCTTTCTTCACTAGATTTGCATTCATTCTGATCAAAGTACAGTATTATATAATCATGAGTACACAACAAGGAGACCTAATAAAGGGTGTTTCTCCAGAATGCTTACCTCTGGCTCCTCCTTGATAATAATGTCTTGGGGCTCCTCCTTGGGGAATATTGTTCCCAACCTGAAACAACACAACCACAGTTAAAGACGGACCCAGAAAGAGGAGGTCCTCGGTTTGAAGGAGAGGGCTCAAAGATCTGTACAACAATTCAGATATTAATATTATAACCCACTTCGGTGGCCGCGTGTTCTAAGCGCTACCCTCGCAGTAAACTATAGATTGCCGATGACAGGGAGATCGAGGTTCGAATCCCGTTGGGGTCTACTAAGGGTGGTTTTTACAAAATAGTTTTCCCACTCTCCCGCCATGAAAATGCGGGTACACTTCCTCAAAATATAGCCTTTTTATCCCTAAAACCATTAGCATAATTAGTGCATAAGCATATAGATTGAATGGGTAGTAAGATTTTTTTATTTGTGGAAGTCAGTGCACATTTCTGAACTGAATGATTATATCCGCCCGCACATGACTTATAAACAAACTTAAATCTAGAACAGACACAACATCCAGCCCCCCGACCGTGAATTCATTGCTATAGAGGGAGAAATAAACATTTCATAATTAATGTATTTTTAGGCAGTGTCTAGAATTGAACCCGGGACCCTAATCTCAATAGACAGATATGATATTGACTGAGACAAGGTGTCGAACCATACAGAATTAATAATAATAATAATAATAATAATAACTATTATCATCATCATCTTTAAAAAAACACTAGTCTTGTACAGACAATGCAATTTAGGAGAACAAGAAACATTTACGGTAATTTAACCTTTTACAATATTATAACTATTAAAGGTGGTTTGTTGCCCAAGGGGAAGAGGGGAGGTAGACACTGTCACAGTTCAATGTTCACCATCATGAGAGCAGGATGAACTAGAGAGATGAGGCGTTCCATCTTCCCTTCATCCCTTTTTACAGTGACTCGCTACCCTCTTGTGTTATACATGTTACACACGTTCTCATTATTACTCTTACTCAGTGTAAGATGGGTCGAGTATCCATGTGCCAGCTAGTTAAGGGCTCCCTGAGATCTTATCAAACAGTTCAAGGTTCCTACGAGCAAGATGGTTGGGAATCACAACCTTGGACTGTTCCACTATTTAATTAATTATTCAATTGTTTTAATTACCCGCTCTGGTGGCTGCGCGGTATAACGCGCTATTCTCGCAGTAGACTAGATTGCTGATAATGAAGAGATCGAGGTTTGAATCTTGGTCGAGTGTACCGGGGGTGTTTTTTACAAATTGTTCTGCACTCTGCCTCCATGCAAATGTGGGTAAACTTCATATAAATATAGCCTTTCTAATCCCTAAAACATTAGTGTACTTAGTACATAAGCATATAACCTGAACAGGCTGTAAGACAAAAAAAAGTGAGGTTTTAAACATTATTATGAGTGTTGTACACCCCGCCAGAGTTTAGTTCAATGAGCGCTAATATTCCATAAATTGTAATGTTTAAATGTTTTCTTTCAGATTAATGTTTTGTTACCCGCCTCGGTGGCGTAGTTGGCTAACGCGCTTGTCGTGCTGAGCTCAACCGCTGAGGACGGGGAGATCGAGGTTCGAATCTCGGTCGAGTGAACTGGGGGTGGTTTTTCCTAAATGGTTTTCCACTCTCCCTCCACGCAAATGCGGGTTCACTTCCTCTAATTCAACCTTCCAAATTCCTAATCCATTAGTGTAATTAGTACTTAATGCGTATAACCCGAACGGGTAGTAAGACGCGGTGCTAAAGATTATTATGTTTTGTTTAGTGCTATCCTATATATGTCCTTTCAAAAATGTCACTCGTATTAAATGTGAAACCCACATTATATATTAAATGTAAAGCAGCTTCAAAATGTTAGGGTAGTAAGACGTGCATTATTCGGGTCAATACGGTATTTACATAACGAGCATTTAATCCAATATAGTGTTTGTTTAATAATGTAATTTACATTATCTAACTCCCTGCTCTCATTTTGCTAACATTAACTGCCGCGTGATACATTCAACAAACAACTTGATACAAGATGTGCAACGCAGTAGCAACAAAATTGAATGTTTACTGTGACAATATAAACCAAACTAATTAAAGGTAAAAGTCACATATGGGTGACATGTTCAAGATTAACTTAACTTGTAATTATTAACCAAGTAAAAACAAATTATGATGATTTAAACTAGTTGCATCAACGCCAACATGACAAAGTGGTTGTTTTTTATTGCATGTGAGTGAAAGAGGCTCTTTGTTGCCAACATTTCAACCCCTGAGTGTTTAGATTGTGATTAATCGGGAATGATGCTACAATGTGATTCAATTAAAACACCGAACCATTAAAAGTTATATACTGTTTTTCCTCCTAAGGAAATGGTAAATCCAATGATAGTCTAATTTTATTTTCACAACATTCATACGCCTCAATAAAACCTAATACAAACATACTCATACTAGAGCAACAAGTCATTTGACCCGTGATCCCTCACAATATGAATATGATGTCAACTAATACCGTACTAAGAAAGTTATATCATTTATTTTGTGAATAATAACAGAGATTCTAATTTATTAGGGAACAGAATGATAGTAAGGTTAGATCAAGTCAGCCGAATAATTATTGTAATGAAGGTTAGGTTAAGTCAGGTTAGGAAGGAACCTAATCATATGTATTCAATCATTATTTATCCTTTATATATATATATATATATATATATATATATATAATCTACACACACACACACACACATCATTTTAATATTCGACTTCCAGTGGATGAATTCCGATGAGTGTTTCAGTCCAGTTTCAAACAGATTTTTCGACGATAATTTTCCTGCATCACTTGGATGAGATTGGTTTTGAATCGTTCACAATAAGAAAGTTTTATTAATTATTTTCTTACATCACAAACCCTTAATGTGTATTTACGATGTTAAGTATGTAGTGGTTTTGTTGTGAAAACATTTTAAGAAGGGTAACTTAAAGTATTTGTTTAAGAGAATCATTATTTTAACTGGTAGTTTAAATTCTGTAACAAAGCTTACTGTAAACCAAAACTAGGCCCTTAAGTTAACTCATGTTAACAATAATTTTTCCCAGATAATATTTCCTTTTGTAATTTTTACATCTATTATTTGAAGAACATAATGTAATTAGTATTTTAGGTTAGAATTATGTTGGCTTTTTTGTCTTTATTTAATAAATTATATCTTGCAGTCTCTTAAGTACATGAAAAGCTTGTATTTTATATTAATATTGATCCAAAAATGTTACAAGTTATTTAATGACAAATATTGTCAGGTTAAGGTCAGAGCAAAATAAAACTAAGAAAAGGCTGTATGTAGTTTGTTTCTGTGGCAAAAGTATTTAATCTAATTAGAATTTTAGAAATAATAAAGAGAAAAGTTTGTTTACTTTATTATTCATAATTTACGCTTATTGTCTTTAAGGCTTTCTCAACACAAAATAATTTATATTTGATTCAATTGAAAATGCTTAATATATGATCAACTTTATAGCTTTTTAAATTGCTTAAAATATCATTGTAAATAACCAGACCAAAACCTTCTCCAAAATGTTTTGGCTTTTATTCACAAGTGCATGGATATTAACAAATTAATATTTATTCACAAATGAATACTAGATATAATTAAATATCCCATATTTCATAAAGTGTGACGAGGAAGGGTTTTTTAAATAATTTAGAACATCACATTTAGGAAAAATATTATTTCCGTTAAGTTTGAATTGACATTAAAATTCAAGAATTCAAACATTAACACTAGTAGCTGGATTTTGGATGTGAACAAAAATGTTACTAATTATAAAATTACATTGACTATCCAATAAAACACTTCTAATCATGATATTCAAAAAAGATGGGCCGTAGCTAATATTTGGAAAATTCAATGGCTATTACAAAGAGAAAATATATACATGATGCAGTACGCCATACCCTCTAAAAAAAGATAATATGCCATATTTATATACTACTATTTGAAAAGTAGTATTTCTTATGAAGAACAAAGTTTTCAGAGAGTTATTAATACACAAATACTGTAAATAAATTACTTTACTTATGTTTGAAACAGAGATATAATTGTTAACTTACATTTTGAAAGGTTGTATTAATCAGAGTAGGTTTATCACGTATTGGTGCCCCGTCCTCACTCAGAGAGTTGTGTAAATGCAAAGAGAAAGAATAGAATACTGTTTGAAAATGGCTACTTCAAGTCACTCACCACTTTGCTCTGTATCATACCTCGTAAATTTGAATACGCAAATCATTATAGGTCTTTTCAATATAGGAACCTATGGGGATTAAATTTTATGACAATAAACAAATCTATATTTAAAGATGCTATCTATTAGATATTGTACATTATTTTCAAGATTATATTTTATTGTGGATCTATATTGAACACTTAAACGTTTTGTAGTAAGCTATTTTTCAGGTGTTTTTTAAAATAGTAATTAATATTTGTCTTAAATTTATTTCATGTGTTAAACTAGGTATTAAATATTTTTTAAAATTTGAAATGGAAAATGCCTTAGAATAGTCTTTGTCCCTTTTCCTGAAAGGGGTGGAACACACACACATATATTATATATATATATATATATATATAGTGTGACACTTCCATAACAACTTCTAATTAATGCGCCTTATAATTTTTACTTAGAAGTTATAACTCTTATTTATTTGAATCCTACCATTACACAGGTGTAAATAAAATAAATAAGAATTAATTATGTATTTAACTTTTAAATTACCATTAATGAAACTTATGAATAAAGAAGATCAACGTAGAAAAGTCTAAAAGTAAAAGTATGGTGTAGAAAAATGTATGTCGCAATTTAAATATAATATTTTAAATAATACAATATGTTAGTGATGTTTGATTTAGATTCATACATAATGCTATATAATAACGATTAGAGCTTAACTAATAATTTTCTTAACGTTAGATAACATTGTTTCTAAAACAAAAAAGAGCATTCATAATCAGAGTGTAATAAATAATTCAAAGTGTATCTTCATAAAAGTGGCAAAACTTTACCTATTTAGACATCATCATTATTATTTCTCGCATCCAGCATTTTGGAGGGTTTGGATATTGATAGGCACCTCCATTTTCTTTTGTCCTACATTTATCCCTCTTCTAACCCTGTTAACCATTTTGTTTCTCTTTTTCGCTTCAACCTCAGTATTTACGTATAAGACATTACCGGTGTAGATGTTTCAGCCAATCAAAAAAAAGCTAAAATCCAATTAAAATACAAAGGATACAAGGCACACAAAAATTATATTCTGCGCATATTTTAGAAAACCTACGATTTCTTTTCGTCAGTGAGAATGATATTATTGTAAAATAATATGATTTAATTAAGATTGAATATGTCATTTTTGTTTCTACTGCCTTGAACGTAAATTGAGAACTATTAATGATATAATTACCTAATTATTGTGGATAGAAGTATTCATTTGATATAGTTAATAAATGCGTTTGACCATAATCATTAGGTCTCATTTGGTATGCTTTTATTGTATATTAAATTATCTTTGATGAGCTATGGAACTTTTATTGAAAACAATTTAAAGTATGCCTAAATATAAGCCAAGATCTAAAATACATAGAATAAAGCATGGGTACAGAATTTCAATATTTAAGACAGCCTAATAGATTTATGGCTCAGTGATTTTATATGTAAATATTTACATGTGAATTGTTAGTTAAATGTAAGAGTATATCCCCTTTACAATGTGCATAAGTAGTTTTATGAGCTTATTTTTAGTATATCATATATTACCTAAAATATTCAATAATTTTCAAATATATTAAAAATAGGAAAGATAAAGTTTTAGACAAATGTTCTTGTTTTTTTATTATTATACATACCAAAAATTGAAATAACATGTGTTTTGAACAAAATCAAAATTTATAGTTTTATTTGAACAAATTATGTTACTGCCATAGGCTCTTTAATCATTTAACACGAAATTACTAACACTTTGGTAAAGAGAACTAACCTCTATTATAATTTACAAACAATAACAACTATTGAGGAAAGTTTTCAGTCTTTTTGATGAATCTGACGTATCTAATAAAAAAAATTGAGTTTATTTTAATGTTGAGCAAACACAGATATTTATGAATGATATCACTACTTAAATTACACAAGCAAATCATAATCCAACATTACATAAAATATATATAATAAGGTGGGACCCAAATTATTAATTATCTATCTCTTCCACCCACTTTCTGGGTTAACCCGAAGTTAGAAATTCAGGCACGTTTATGATCAAACAAAATTATGAAATCATCTGAGTTATTATAAATAAATAAATAATAATAATATATAAGAAATAATATAAATTCACCTTAACCTCCTACTGAAAACGTAATGACCAATTATAAATACAAAATAAATACACAATCTTATCTGTTATTACATATATCAATTAATGTATTAAGTAATTAATACAAAGAATAAATTTGAATATTCTTTTTGAAATTCTAAAACTATTAAATGAAAATATCATTAAAGGCGTCCAAATAACGTGATAAATGTCGGTGCGCCATGGAAACCATGATTGATTTCCAAAGCGCTCAGCCACTGTTTCAATGTCAGGTTTTGTCGAGATTAAATTATAACCTCAGCTTAAGATGTTTATTACCTGTTTCAATGTCAGGTTATCACATAACCTGAGCTTAAACTTTAGGTTTCACTTTTACATCAGTATGTAATCAGACCTAGCTACTTATTCCTGACACCCAATAACTTTTTTTTATTAGCCAGAATATTGTGGTCGCAAAAAGGAGTGCATCGAAAGTTAAAAAAAAAAAAAAAAAAAAAAAAAAATCGGGGACATAGCGCAATTTGTAGACTTCAGTTACAAATTAAATAATAATAAAAATCATCATTCCCTAAAACTAATATTTAAAATAGTCTCGGAAGATCACAAATAGCCCGCATCAATGGTTGCATGATCTAATTAGCTACTTTATTCAGATACTCTATCTACACAAGTGGTGGGTGAAGGGTCATTTTTCAAAGTTAAATATTTAAAAAAATATAGGTCTACTCCCAGCTATTGTTTAACCATTTTGAAGCATTTTCACTCAAGAAACTGATGTTTTAAGTGGACTGAATAGTGACGTAATCATCATTAGTACTTGGTTTATCAGATGATCAAGAAAAAAGTTTGCTTCCGCCATATTAAAACAGAGAACGGAAATGAGTAAAAAGCTGTTCGCGTCACCTCAGAGTACAGCTTTAGTATATGTACCGCCGAAGCGAGTACAGAGTACAGTTTGTTCCATCTTATCCAAACTTAAGTCCGTATCACACGACACTAGCTCGTACTTGAAATCCAGTGTGCTAGCTAGCACTAGCTAGCACGTCATCATCTAGCGTCGTGTGAATCAGAAAAAGTATACTGGTTCTGCCACTTGGTACTAGCTACCATACTAGTTGTGAGGATAGAACACGTGCTATTTTCGTACTAGTTTCGACACTAGTCTATGTAATTCAACCAATCAATGCGCGCTGAGACTGTTGTGTAGAGAAATGGTATAAATGACGCCAACATGTTCACCGGATGTGATTTTGTTGTTGGCAGAAAGTTATTCTAAACATCCTTGTTTATATAATACCAAATTGGCACAGTATGACAATCTATTTAATATATATACATTTAATTTTAAACATGTCATCTAAAAATGACAAACTATGTTCCAGACCCAATTTAAATTTAAATAAACTTGATAGCATGCCAACCTTGGGCGGGTTTTATTTTTAGAATATAAAGTGTGCGTAGGCCTAAAAAAGAACATTTGTGTATCAAGGATACTGTACTTTGACACCCTTGGGCTTAGGGACCCCTGACCACATTGTAAATAAATGAATACAAATTTAGGGAGCTACTAAACGTTTGTGTAACCCCGAATGTATATTACCTAACCTCCGAATGGATCATATTTAGCATCCTGCGACCATTATTTCGTCTTTCCCAACCAGTCCCATGTCTATATTCTTTTTCCTACGCTCCTTCTCATAATTTTTAATATCTTTATTAGCTGCTGACCCAAAATTAATCTCTGAGGTTCGATAAATATTTGCACTAGAACCTAGTACCAAACTAGCAGCGTGTGAATACTCTAGTCCCACTTTCATTGTACTAGCTAGTATACATATATCTAGGCGCTAGCTAGCATACTTGATTTCTAGTACAAGTAAGTGTCGTGTGATACAGGCTTTACGCCCACTGTACTGCACTGTACTAGTCACAGGTGTGGCCGTGGGACTGTTCTCAAAAGTTGACGCGAGCAGAACTATGATTGATAGTACATAACTACACCATCTTTAGGTTTAATAAAAACCAAGTGTTCTAGATTAGGTAATCCACTATCAAATAAGTAAAAGGAATAAAATTAAAGAAGATAAAATGTTGTCATTTATTACTGCTTAACCAATTAAATATGAACGTTATTAAAAATTATAAATAAACCTAAAGTAGCTAAGAATTAAATCAGTACAAATATTACTAACTTTAGATGAAGTATATTACCGTATGAACTTAATTTTAACAGTTAGTCTGATAAGGAGCCTACAAATTATTCTAGGCTACTAAAATTACCCTCCTACCTGTTTTGCTCAATTTTGCTCGAAAAAATATCGACCATTTTAATTCGATTATAGTATCATTTTGTTCACGGTATTTTTAGTTTTTCTCCATATTGATTCCCTTTTAGAGGTTAGATATACTTTTGTTTTCTTACTTTGATACTGTTGTAGTCAAAAGTGGTCTATTTTTCTTGTTTAGTGGTTTGAGTAAATGATAAAATGACATAAGTATTTTACTTTCAATTTTGTGGTTAAGATAGGACTTTTTGCATATATTGAAACTAAACTAGCAAAATAAAAGGTTTGTTTGGTTTTTGGGATCATAATTGTAATCCTTTAGCATATTATTATAAAATTAATGGAGAATTGGAAAGGTCAATGTATTCTTCCTGGGGAAATATTTGAAGATGAGTTCCTTTAGAACAGTGATTTACAAAGATTTATGGTTTCCCCTCAACCCTTTGCAAGCTTGGTATATTTCTCGCCCTCTACTCCAGAATAAACTTTTGAATAAAGTGGCTATCCATTATGGGTAACACAAGACAAACAGGCTTTTTTTATGTATATCTATATTAAACTTTCAGTTATGCTTCTAGACTAGGACTAGCAATTAAAACATCGTATTTCCTATTTCTCTCAAGGTTATCAAGGGGGAAAGTTGTGAGCAGGGTATTTTAGCTGCACAAAGAAATGGCTTTGTTTTTTGAAAATCTTCATACAGAGAAAAAGAATGATTTTTGCCTAGAAATAAGTGTTTATTGAGGAGCTTGCATATCTTGCAGATCTTTTTAGCGAGATAACAATTTGAACCTTTCGTTGCAAGGAAATATGACCATTATTTTAACAGCACAGGATAAAGTTGTTAGTTTTCTGCGCGAGTTTGAACTTTACCAACTCAGAGTTGAAGTTGGTGACATGTCAATGTTCACACAATTGTCCCAAATCAACAAAGAGAAATGCTTATTTACCGCGGTTACATCGTTTCATTTATCTGCCCTGATCGATTCATTGAACCACTATTTCCCGCACATAAACGACCGTCCAGCCAATTACTGGATACTGAAACCATTTTCTACAGATGATGAAATCTTTAAAGATGAATACATTTCTGCTAAAGTCCAATTCCTTGGTCTACACGAGGATAACACATTGAAAGTGGAATCTCACAGCTATGACCTCCTTATATTTTGGCGAAAAGCGGGAGCCGAATATCCTCTCTCTCTCTCTCTCTCTCTCTATATATATATATATATATATATATATATATATATACACACACACACACACACACACACACACACACCAACCTTCTTACCAATATTTTACCTGTAAAATTTACAGACATTGTTTTTGCTTTGAATTTTTTTCTCATTAAATATTTTTCGTTCGCAACAAGTTTTTTTTAAAGAAGGGGTAAAGAAAGGTTCTCGGATAGGTCATAGGGGTGACATGACTTAAAAGGTTAGGAACCACTGCTCCACTCCCTATATCTCTTTTTTCACAACCATTCCATCTGTTTAAATACAGGTTGCATTATTACCACCTACTAAATATTAGCACACCAAAACTCTACACAAAATTGACAAAAATAAAAAAGTAAGGCTCACCGATAATTATATTTTAATGGAATATCATCAAATCTACATAATCAGAGATTTAAAGTAAAAATGGGAAGGTCTAAGTTGTATGTGCATATTTCTGACTGCATTAGGGAGAAACTCGCATTGGTAAGCACATCAACTAAATGTCGACATATATCTAGTCTGGTTTACCGATGATATGGAGGTCAGGGTTTGAATCCTGGTTGGGTATGTTGAGTTTGTTTCCCTAAATGACCTCCCATATTCTTCTTTCACGCAAACACATGTGCAATTTTTCTCAATTTTATTTCCTCATCCCAAAGTCAATGAGCCAAGTGTTCTAGCCCACACAGGTATCAACAAGAGAAAAACCAGTAAAATGAAGTACTTACATGGATCAGGTGTCACAGTGGGAGGGAATCGGGTGGATTGTCCAACTCGTGTCTCAATAAAACTATCCTCTTAAAACACTCTACCCTATATCCAAGCTACCAGAGCCAACGTATATGTTCTGAGTAAGAAGAACTAAACACAGTCAACAGTCTAATAAAGAGTCTAGACAACCTTCCAAAACATACTGCTCACCACCCAGTATTATGAGGACCAGACAAACTCAGACTTATCCTGAACACAGGCTACAATATCCTAACCTCGTCACCCCATGACTGCTCCACTATATAAGTTAGAACACAATCACTGCATTGCTGAATACTTCGGCATCACTACAGGAACACTCGGACAATGAACTGTCACCATTTTGTTATCAACCACAACCACCTGACTAACCAGTAGCACTCCATGCCCAAACACATGCCGTGCTATAATACTAGTTATATGAGCCCTCGCCAATAGTCAAAATGCTTTCCAAGCTTCATAGGTTGGAACTAGCTCGTCAATATATAACCAAATCCCTGATCTCACCCTTAGATAATCTCCTTTCTTTCCGAGCAGGGCTACTCACACCAGTTAGTATAATATAAATACAACATTGTATCCAACTACCAAGAGTCAAGACACAGGTAACAACAGTATCTAAGTGACCATGACCTACCTGAAGCCAATAGATCACTTAAGTTGGCCCCCCCACCTCCTCAAAATTAAAATTTAAATACACCACCGTTTTGCACCCTAACCCAAGAGACGGTACGACTGTTTATGTTAAGGGGGGGCCGAGTTAAGGGTAGCCCCCCCCCCCCCCCCACTATCAAAATGTTGGAATTTTTTCATGCCATCTTAAAAGTCCTGTTTTGCACCCAAGTATGGCGTTTTGCACCCTAATAGATTCGCTAGAAAAAAATATCTAGTATACAAAAGAATTAAGTCGTTGGACCTTCCCTCCAGCCCCCACACCCTCAAATTAAGAATGTAAATATAACAACGTTTTATACATATTTAGCACCGTTTTGGACCTTAATAGTTTTTTAATAAAAATAAATAAATTTAAAGTTAAAAAATGTTCGGTAGCCAAGTTAAGTGTAAACCCCCCAATTTAGAAAAAAATAATAATTTGTAAACCCCACTTAAGTTTTCCTCGGAAAACTATCATTTTTTAAGTACAATAAAAACCATTTTATCAAACAAATCAAACAACATTGACCAAACATTTTTTTAATATTTCAAATTTTCAAAAAGTATTTTTTTTTCATAAACTACCCTCAAATTATTTATATTTGTTAAAAGTAAATATATCTTCTTATTTATCATGATAAACAATTAACAGACACCCATTTAAATAACATATTAAAATACTTTTTGAAAGACTTCAAATTTTCTAAAATTTATCATATATGTAAACTAAATTTAAATTAATATATTTTATTAAAATCAACATACGTTATTATTAAATCGTGTAAAATAGTCCTCAATTGGCAAAATTGTAAAATCTATTTTCAAAAAACCCACTTCAGTGGCAGAATTGTCCAAGGCATCAATTTCTTGTTAGACTGGCCTGCTGGAGATGGGGAGATCGATGTTCGAATACCGATCGTGCCTACTGGGGGTATTTTTTCCTCAATAGTTTTCCACTCTCCAACGCAAGTGCAGGTAGATCAACTCTAAAATGATTTCTTTCTCCTCCCTACCCCATTAGAGTAATAATAATATATGCGTATAAGCTGAACAGGCAATAAAATAGGAATTCAATTTCTTTTCTTTTTTAAACTACAATTGTTCAAATATAAGTAATCAGCACTAGTGTTAAATGTATTGTTTAAGAAAAACCAATAATTATGAAAATATTTTTATTGTAAATAACTTGCCAGATACCCATTTTGAGCCAAATCGTTAAAATTATTTTCAAAACATTTAAAATTTGATTAAAAAAATCAGTCTTTGGTAAACTACCCTTTAGTGAATTTTTCCCTAAAAAGCAAGTGTACATTTCTATTTGTCATTTTGAAAAATCCCCAGATTTACATATTTAACCAAACCATTAAAGCCATTTTCGAAAATCTTTTGACTTTACAGAAATGATTCTTTATTAAACTACATTAGAATAAATTTTTACTCAAGTGTACAGTGTTATTTGTCAGATCAAACACTAGCTCGATATAAAATTTAAACAAATTTGGTAGAGCCTTCTCTAAATATTTGTAGTTTTCAAAATTCACTCTTAAATAAACTCTTATAAAATAATATAAAGATTAGTGTCAAAATCAACACAAACTCCCAAAGTATAGCCATTCAATTTTGAACAAAATCATTCAAACAATTTAGTATCTATATTCGGAAACAGAAAGAATTGTGAAATCCACTTATTTAATTCAAGAGAAAATAAACTTAAAGCTTCATAATAATCTTTAGATTGAAAATGTTCATGATTACAATAAGTCTATTTTCTCTCCATATGATAAAATAAAAATCCATAAAAAAATAAAGGTTAAAATATTTTTAGAGCATACTTTCTAACTTGTGAATAGTTATTTCTTAAAAGTCAAACATTTAAATATAAAATACAGTTGTTATTTAAATTCTACATAAGATTCAAATTACTTTTTCTAAAATATATTAAACATTTTCAACTTTACAAATTTGGATTAAAATATGTTGGGGCAAATATTTTACATCTCTCAACTGTGTAGCTAGGACCATTTCAAGTTAAATAAAACATTTTATTCAGCACAAAAGTGTGTCTATTAACTGGACCTAAGAACTATATTTTTCACTATTTCAGGCAATTATAAAAAAAAACTACTTAATGAGCCATGGTCCTGGATATAAAGCGCATTGTTATATTATAATTAATAATTTCCATTAATGAAGAAAATTGTGTCTTAAATTCTAAATGTCAATGGAAATAAGTTTTAAACTTTATTGTGTGTATATATATTAATCAAACATTTATAATAATATAGTAATATAGGAAAATGGTAGATTTACAGTATTAAAGATGCCCATGTACACCCTTCCAGGTCGAACACATTCCAAAAAGAAGCTCAACTAGGGTAGTTCTGTTCTTACATTGACCACGTGGGCAAGATAACCATCAGGACCGACAGTTGCTCAACTAACATTTTTAAGATAGCGATAAGAAACGTTTTCAGAATTTCTTAAATTTAAAGTAAATGAATATTAAGAAAAACAGGGTATATACCATTAATATTTCACATAGTAAACCCGTCAGAAAAGGACACCAGCTATACTATCTCTCTTATGCATGCTCACCTCTCTTCTTTAATGTGTGGTGAAAGGGGAACAAGGAATTAACATCCACTGAAATATAATAACTATAAAAATAAGGATAGCCTTTAATGATTATAATTATTGGCCATCACAGGTTCGAGATATTATACTCTTAATAGTATAAATGAAAATTCCCAATAACAACCGTTCACATAAAAGAATTAATATAAAGAAAACACAAACATTAATATTATAAATGAAAATACCCAACAACAATTCATGACAATGATGACTTAAAGAACTGCGATAAAACCAACAAATGCAATAATGCTCCTTACCCTTATCATTAAAATAATACACCAAGGAAATGTATTGTAAGTAAGACGTTCCCCTTCCCACCCCAGTAGCATTACAGGTGCTCTACAAGTAACTATATTATAACAGGAGAGATACTCAAAACATAAACCTTTCACCACCGTTTTTCCGAAACATTAATTTTCCAAGACACGCAGGCCGAAAGATGAGGTTAAAGAACATAGAACAATTAAACTCACCGAGCTCATCTTACCACCAAATAAAATGATTACTCGTATATGAAACCCTTACTCTCTGTCACTAGGTTAGTGATCATGCAGAGTACGAAAACCTGCATTGCATCCACAAAAATTGAAGATTGGAAGAGGAACTGATGACCAACTCAAAAACTCCAAAAAACCTTTTCTTACGCGTCCTTTCTCTAAAAAAGCTCCACACATTGTATCAAACCACCAAAAGGTGGCAAAAAGCTAATGTTTTTACTAAACCTAGTTCTCACATAAAAAGAAACAATAACTATTAAACATTTAAAAACCAAAGATAAATTAATTCAGATCACTAATAATGAAAACAAAGGAAAATTAATGCGTAAATTAATATTGTTAAGAAAATAGTTCTGAAGTTATCAACGTCAGTGTCACCATCTGTCGATCTTGCAAAACACTCAACCCAGACCCCTCCCTTCCTTTGGGCATGTCATTGATGTTAGATACCATTTGCTATGCTGGACAAAAAATGTAAGTAAATGCTAAGGCAGGTCACGAACACTAAGTGTAAAGACTACAACATAAGCTGCATCATAAATTGAATTTATCAGTCTCATTCTTGAATGTCTACAAAAGTGGGCTATATATATGACCGTCATCCAAACCACTTTTGAAAACATGAACAACATGGTTTATCCTAGGATATCTTGGAAACAAATAAAGCAAATACTCATTGACAGCTTTGGTGATGACTTCCACTGACCAGCTCGAAGAAACTAACCGGAAATATCTTATTTAAAAAAAAAAGAGATGTTTCTATCAATGCAATATATAATTGTGATAATGCGGTGTATTTATGATGCTCTTTTACTCCTAAAGCGCATAAATTACGCTCGCTATGACATACAATGAGAGACAAGTGTGCCGTTTATGTACTGACAATATGCAGCCAATACAAGGAAGGCCTCAACAAGTTGCCATAGGAATGGCAATTTACCAAACCACTAAAAACAAAAGTATTGTCAATCTGCTTTATGGATTGGGCTTCTCGATCAAGTATATCTGTCTTCTCAGGTATGAGACTCAAATCGCAGAGTGTGATATGAATGATGTCTGGAGGAATAATGGAGTGTATTTACCTGCAAATATGGTCAAGAGCTGATATTTTTCGCAGTAGACATTGTAGATTTTATGGAAGATACCTCTAATGGAAAAAAAAATTACACATTCCACAGCGCTGGCCATTTATCAGCGAAAAGAAGCAAATGACAGTACACAAGTTCTTCAACTGTGTAAAACGTCTGGAAACTGTGCAATATACCTTCCTGACTGTTCAACTGTTATTAGAGATTGTTTTATGCCATTCAAACAGATTCTAAAATTCAAAACTTATCCTGACTTCAGCCAATTTCTGTAGGCCACTCTGGTATTACTGACATGAAGGGATGGTTTATAGGGAAGACATCCACAAAATCAGAGGTGCTTCCCTGCAAGATGGCACACAATGTGTAAGTTAAGACATGAGTGGAAATTCTAATATTTCAACATGGGCCACCTTCATTTCTCATATAACCACATCTTTGCCAATAACTGCAGTTCATGTTACCTCATTGATACTTGCGCCACCAACAGAATAGTCAGCATTGTTAACAGTTCTATTTAAACTACAAAGTATTAACTATCAAGTAATGGGTACACAAAAAGTCGGTGCTTAATTATGTCCAGGATTTCATGCCTTCACTGGCTGTGTTACCACATAATGTTTTTCAGGCAAATCAAATTTGGGAGTGTGTTGAAGAGGGAATAGAAAAATATGTCTGTAAACTTTATATGCCATGATCTACAGTAACGACAGTGGGAGAAGTAAGATGGTATATTTAATAAAAAGTGAAATCTGAAAATATGCCACCCAAGTTGTCTGCTCTAAAATTCTCTATATTGAGGGATATTTTATCAGTGCATAATTTGGAACAATGATTTTACTGCTCATCCAAATATACCATCTTCTGAACTGGGCTATGGTTTGGATGCTAGTAATGTTTATTATGTCCTGAAAATTACAGACATTCCACCAGCACCTTTAGAAATATTATAGCTCATAAAATGCTATTGAAAAACAAACTGCCTCTCCAGATTGTGCTCCTGTTGCCGTAGTTATCTAGCGTGCACCGATATGTTTTTGTGTCCAAATGATGATTCTCAGAAGTGTGAAAACAGTAGCCCTCTTTATTCCCATGATGATGAATACTGTGATTGTAATAACTTAGAATTATAACACAGCATTTACAAACAATATTCTGACGCACAGTAATACTTTTCTCTTATTTGTATTGTGTATTTTTTCTATTTACACTGAATAACAAATGCATGAGCAAATTAATTATATTTTTGTGAATTACTGTATGAAATATGGTTCAGTAAATGTTTCAACTTATCTTTTTTTACTTTCCAAAACAAAGTTTTTGCAAGAACACCTAATTTCTCGCAAGTCTTGAATGTAAAAGATTTTTCCTGATGCTTTATTTAGAGTTAAACACAGTTATTTTTAAAGTATAACATTTTTAGAAGTCAATAATGCCATTGAACAAGTTAAGTTATTACATTAATGTTCACATCTGCTGAGGGAATATTAATCTAATGTTTTCATAGCTCTGGGACCCTTAATGTTTGTGATAGGGAGGCCATAAATATTTCAAACTAAATAGTATTATAGTTGTTACCATTAGTAAATCTAAAAACATTAATTTTCTTACTACCATCAAAACTAATAGAAAAAAGTTAAAATGTTTAGCGTTTATTAATATTTCTGGAGATAATAGGTTAATTACATGCTGTCAGCCAAATTGTAGAAAAATTTATTAGCTTTAATTTTAGTTAGTGTGGACTTTTATATTACAGAATCTATGGAAGTTACAGTCAATAATGTTGTAACAAGTAACATGAGATTTACCATTCCCCTGCGCCACACATCCCTGCCCTACAGCCCCCCCCCCCTCTCCACTCATGATTTTTGGAAGTGGCAACATGTGTTTTTGAACTAAATGGGGTGCCAATTAATAACTTAAAAAAACAAGGCAATACTGTATCACAAATTCACACGGCAAGCCAGTTGCTCCCCACCAGGAGAGTCCAAAGATTTGATTTTTTTGTATCTTAAATTTTTTTTTTTCTCGCTAATCTTTTAGGGTGCAAAATGGTGCAAAACAGGACTTTTATTTTGGCATAAAAAAAACCCAATTATTGAGTTGGGGGGCTGCACTTAACTTGGCCCCCACTTTTTTCCCTCTTAAATATATATATATTTTTTTAAACTATTCAGATGCAAAACGCCATACTTGGGTGCAAAACGCCATACTTGGGTGCAAAACAGGACATTTATTTTGGCATTGAAAAAAACCCCAATCAGTGAGTGGAGGAGGGGGGGCTACACTTAACTTGGCCCCCCCCACCTTTTTCCGTTTTAAATATTTTTTTCTTGAAAAACTATTCAGGTGCAAAACGCCATACTTGGGTGCAAAATAGGTGCAAAACGGTGGTGTATTTAAATTTTAATTTTAAGGAGGTGGGGGGGCCAACTTAAGTGATCTGAAGCCAATCTGTTTTTTACTCTCTTCTGCTGAAGAAAGGGACTGATGTACCCTGAAAATTATGTAATTATGTGTTTTTTTAACCATGAACTTTGAGGTCTACAGTTTCTGGTAAGTTGGTAGGACTTGCCCTTACATCCTCCTTTCAATGTCTAATTTAAGGCGACAATGCCGAAATATTATTATATTTGTGTTTAAAATGTGTGTGACTACTTCTACTATAGAAGACAGAAGAAAGGAAGAAGATGTCACCTTTGTGCATTGGATTCTTCCCACATCTTTCCTCTTTCCCTAGGTGGGCTTTCTTCATCAAATTTACACATGTTAGTTTATTTTAATCAATTTTCATTATTATAAATTATTTAGCCACTGGGCCACCTCATTGTTAATCACATATAGAACAACTCTCTTTGCGGTTCTCTTATTATTAGATCGTCCCTGCTTACAAGATATTTTACGTTCTGTATTTTCGTCAGCTCTACGCATCCAACCTTCTATCTTAACTATACCTTACCCTCCTCCTTATCACTACCATCACCTCACACTTTGCCATGATACATTTCATTCCACACTCTTTAAAAACCATCAAGTCATCAGCAAACATGGATTTCTTTATTTCCCGTCACTTTGCTCATGACCATTTCAAATAGTAATGGTGAAAGATTTGTTATTTAGAACCATTGTGTCCACCTCTCCTCTGTTTTAGCACAACTTAGTTTATCCTCATACACACAACTCTTCTTTCTGATCCAGTCTCCTCCTCCAAAACTCTCCACACTTTATTGCTATTCACACTTTCACTTGAATTCTCTGCATCTATAAACACCATTACCAATTAGAACATTTGTGGTGATGTGAATACGATGTAGTTGGTTTTGTCACGTGCTTAATTTGTGTGTAAGTATTTGTTCCAAGTTATCAATATATACTTGAGATCAGGGCTGTGGAGTTTGTTCTCCAGACATTAGGCGAGTTGTGGTCTGTTTCAACTTTTTCTTTTTAGCATCGTGTCTTACTACCCATTCTGGTTACGTGCTTTAAGTCTAATTAATCAAAAATAAAGTTATATTAATTCCAGGGTGGCCTGATGAAAAGAAACAAAACAAATAAATTCAGACTGGGTTTTATAAATGGAATTCTCGACAGTCAATTCTCAATAGAGCTACACTTGTGTTGAATTCCCATGTTATATATATTTCATCTGCGCAAAGCACTTTAACTCTTGCTCATAAGTGCTATGTACCAGTAATTGTATCTTGACACACATTCTAAACCCAATCAGTCAAGAAATGTGGGCAGTAGTTTCTGTTTGTTGAAAGCTTCAACTGGCTTTGTATTCCTTCATGAGCCGCAGACTGTCCCAGAGAAAGCGCTACGGACACGAGGTTGTTTTCTTGACTCAATGAGTGGAAATGTGTTTCTCCAACTCGGTCTTGTTCAGGAATAGTTTGCTGCACAAGTCGCATTTGAGTGCTTCTTCCTTAGAGTGGGTGAGTACGTGCTGCCTCAGGGAATATTTGCAAGGGAAGGCAACATGACAAGTCTCGCATTCAATCACGGTACGAATACGATGAGACATTGCGTGTTGCCTCAACATCTTGGCATCACTTGACGTTTTTCCGCACACCCCGCATTTGAACAAAACTGCCATGGCATGCACTGTGGAGTGTCTATTGAGGTTAGTCATGCAACTGTAGTGCTTGTTGCATCGGTCGCACTTGAACGGCTTGGGGGAACTGGCCCGCAGGTTGGAAAAAGGCTCATTCTGGAGGTAGGGGTCGTTCCCATGGAGTATAGAGTGCAGCTGCAGGGACTTGCTGCGTCGAAACGACTTCCCACACTCTTCACACGAATATGGCTTTTCTCTCCGTGTGTATCAGCGAGTGTTGTCTGAGCTTGCTCAGGTCCCTGTAGGTTTTGTTGCATATATTGCAGGAGTAGGGTTTATCCCCAGTGTGGATCAGCGTGTGTCGCTTGAGCTGGCTGGCGAACTCGAACGTCTGGCGGCAATGTTCGCAAGGGAACTGTGTCGCTGTGCTGGAGCATGTATCGTCACTTTGCTTCAACGACACATTCTCCAGGGAAAATGGAATGAGTTTCTTGTCATTTTGGATTATGGTTCTCACGATTTTTGCCATACGGTGGGCAAGGTTGGAGTCTGGAATGTAAATAAACAAATTTAAAATGTTTTATAGTACACAAATGTGTAAAAAGAATGTTATGCACACTTTTATGGTATGTATCAAATGATTTCGAACTTAATTCAATTTCAAGTAAAATTTCAATTGTTCATGTCTTGGATTATGGATTTTTGCATAACATATTTAACTTACTACCATTTTATGAATACAATTTTCTCTGATTTAACTCCTAAAACCCTTCCATGTAGGTGAGGGAAATGTGATTTATTTTTAAATTTTTAAATAATAAACCATGGAAAGGTAATTTAAAAAATGTGTTAATGTGTTATAGAGACTACTTTATTTGTAGATTTTTTTTAATACAAGAAAAATACCTTATGCATTTGGTTTGTTCATTTCCCTAACAGATTTCAAACAAGATAAAGTAATTAAACAAAACTTTGGTACATACATAGATATATACCCAGATATCTGGTATATATTCTTTGTGCCAACTGATTTGATGCCAGGAATGTCTTAGTCAAGATTTATTTGCATCGTCTTATTTATATTTTAAATTACAATATTGCGAAAGTAAATACTACTAACCTGCCTTCTTATCGGCTGTCGTGCCCACTGTGTTTGAGAGACAGCCCCTAAACATAATAAATCATGTATTAAATACAAGGTTCGACAAATGGAACATATTGGACTACCAGTAAACTGTCTTGGACAACATTCCCCATTAGCCTACTGGCCAACCAAGAGGTCCAGGTTCAATTCAGGCCCAATTTTTTTTAAAATTGGTAGCATTTAATCCTCTATTCTGAATAACAGAGGTGCATTTGATTAAATTCACACCCATTTCGGTGGCCACATGGTCTAATGCGCTACTCTCGTGTTAAACTAGACTGCCAAAGACAGGGAGATCGGGGTTCCATGCCAGTCGGGGTGGTTTTTCACTCTCCAGGTTCACGCAAACTTGGGTGCACTTTCCATGACATGTCTCTGAGCCACCTTCACTTCTAACAATGTTATCACGTGTTAACAGCTTTGAATGAGAATGTTTGTCGTATTATTTAGGAACTATACCACGTTAAGTTATATGTACTAATAATTATGTGATTTTTAGGCTTTTAGTGTGATTGTCTGTGATTGATTTTAAACAAATTTCAAATTCATTTTGTCCTTTTGGTTAAAATTTAAATTGTCTATTTATTTGACTCACACCAGCCTCAAATATGCGATCAATTTTAAAGTGCATACTGCGCTAAGCAATAATAAGGGTTTAATATAAAATGCATAATGCACTAATCAACAATGAATGTTAAGTGCATACGTCTCACTCGTAGAGCTCTCTCTCTCCGTTTCTTCCTTTGCCACCAGGTTTTTGACACAGATGTAAGGACCCTTTATAGGTTTCTCCTCGAAATGTATCTGACAACAATGAGATATACATACATAAGAAATATATAATAAACAATGCACAATATCTTATTAAATATATAACTTCTCTTTTTACTTTGTTATGGTTATTCGTGGGGCTCTGGTTTGGATCCTGGTGAATGGGATTTTGTATACAGTATTGTGTGATTGAGTGAAGTCAACTAGGATGTTGTATTGTTGCATAGACGGTCAGATGAATTGGTAATTTATGTATGTAATGTACCATACATCCTGACAAGTTACCATAGCAGTATTATATTTTCCTTGATTGTAAAACAATGGCAGTTGAGATATATATTCATTTCATGTTATTATGAGTACAATATATTAATTTTATAGTGCCTATAATCGCCTATTGTTGTTTGTTTGCCCGTTTCATGAATAAGAGCCTAAATGCGCCTGTTTCAGCTTCCCCCACCCCTACACTATTGGTTTTGTGCAGAAAGAGTCTCGCGGAATTCTTGTTTGGAGTGTGTTTGAAAATTGACCCTTGTAAATAGTTTCCACTGAGTCTAGTGTAAGTACCCTAAGATTGTATCAGCCGCTGAGGGCATTGGATATTTATTTGTACTATACTATTGTTTGAAACAATCATATTAATTTCTTCTGCTTCAAATCTTACCCATACCAAATATTACATTATTGTACATACCTATTAAAAACAAATTTTTAAAATAATGTGCACTGGCTTATTGACTAAAATAAATTGCTTAGTTCTATTATAATTTTCAGCATATAACAATTCTTGTCCTGGACATTTGATGAAGAGACTCCTATAATCACACCCTTCCCTTACAGGGTAGACAAGAAACTGTGTATATAACTCTAAACTCACTAACGTTCTCCACTCTTCCCTGTCCTTGAATACTTACTTCCTTCACTTCAACAACATCCATACATGATCTTTTATTCTTAAAACTATTAATGTTCCTCTTTTCCACACATTCAGCCATGTCTCACATAACCTACCCCTCCCTTTTGATCCAAACACTCTACCTTCATATTTTTGCTTCATCCCTCGATCCACACTCATCCTCTCAACATACCCGAACCAACGTAAGACGCTTCTTTCACGTTGACCTCTTGGATTTCCTTTTCTAATTTATTTGATAATATATTTTGTTTATTTGTGCCATGTTGTGCACTATAATTTTAAAATGTTTTAAATGTCTCACTAGCCAACCAAACAGCATTATTAATGGTGGTTTTATATTTATGTGGTTGGGTACATTTATATTGAAATAAATTTCCTACTCTAAATTGCATAGATGTAGTTTTAAATAGTTTATTCTTATAAAATATTTAACAATGGCAATTATAACAATTTCCACCGTTACATTATAGTGGATCAACGCAAAGGTACATTTGTCAGCGTGATGAACTTTGGAACCAATTATTTAATTATATACAATTTAAGTTTTTATTATTATCTTACTACCCGTTCGGGTTATACTCACTTACGCTAATGTGTAATGGTAGGGTGATTGTGAGATGAAATGGAGGACCTACAGTTTAATGTGGAATCCGAACCACGGTGGAGGCCTGGCATTCCCCACATTCACAAGATGTTTAAGTTTTTACATTTTTTGTGAACAATATGAAAAACACTTCTATTAATCAAGACCATTTTCAGGCAACTGTTTTCTACACAATTTATTTAAAGTTTACATTTGGGCAAGCGATGAAAACAAGTCTTTACATTTTAAGATTTACTGTGCCACTTTTTATAGTTTTAAGATAGAAGATTTATTCTACATTTTTGGGTAATCGAAATGCACATCTCATGACAATGAACTGAAAGAGCCAACACCATTGCTCAGAGATTCTCTCTTGTTTTCTACCCACATGTTCGCCAATCGGTAATTATTGGAAAGGGGGAAAATATCAAAGTGGTAGGAGCCAGATTACTTACACTTGTGTCAAAGAATGATTCACTTCTCAAACAGAAAATGAAGCTGATACAAATATTTCACAAGTGCAAAATAAAATGGCCTTACTTTAAAAGACGAATAAAAATATTGAATTGAGAAATCTGGATATTATTTACATCAAAGGATTAATTTAGATATACAGAATACGAAAAGCTATATCATTTGAGGGGGCTATTAAATCTTCTAGCACTGTTGTGGTTTGGAAGTGCCAGTTTGGTAACCTGCCTGGGGCCCTCGCTGCTCTAGAAGCCAGGGACCTTTCTTCAACAGAATCAGAGAGGACGATGCTTCAAATACAGGAAGACATGAGGCTCACCACCAGATCTGTTACTACGGCAATCACAACAAATACAGGAAGATGTGAGGCTCACCACCAGATCTGTTACTACAGCAATCACAACAAATACAGGAAGATGTGAGGCTCACCACCAGATCTGTTACTACAGCAATCACAACAAATACAGGAAGATATGAGGCTCACCACAGGATCTGTTACTACAGCAATCACAACAAATACAGGAAGATGTGAGGCTCACCACCAGATCTGTTACTACAGCAATCACAACAAATAGAGGAAGATGTGAGGCTCACCACCAGGTCTGTTACTACGGCAATCACAACAAATACAGGAAGATGTGAGGCTCACCACCAGATCTGTTACTACAGCAATCACAACAAATACAGGAAGATGTGAGGCTCACCACCAGGTCTGTTACTACGGCAATCACAACAAATACAGGAAGACATGAGGCTCACCACCAGATCTGTTACTACGGCAATCACAACAAATACAGGAAGATGTGAGGCTCACCACCAGATCTGTTACTACGGCAATCACAACAAATACAGGAAGATATGAGGCTCACCACCAGGTCTGTTACTACAGCAATCACAACAAATACAGGAACAAGGTCACCACCAATCTGTTACAGCAATCACAACAAATACGGGAAATTGGGCTCACCACCGGGTCTTACTCGGCAATCACAACAAATACAGGAAGACATGAGGCTCACCACCAGATCTGTTACTACAGCAATCACAACAAATACAGGAAGATGTGAGGCTCACCACCAGATCTGTTACTACGCAATCACAACAAATACAGGAAGATGTGAGGCTCACCACCAGATCTGTTACTACGCAATCACAACAAATACAGGAAGACATGAGGCTCACCACCAGATCTGTTACTACGCAATCACAACAAATACAGGAAGATGTGAGGCTCACCACCAGTCTGTTACTACGGCAATCACAACAAATACAGGAAGACATGAGGCTCACCACCAGATCTGTTACTATGACAATCACAACAAAATACAGGAAGATGTGAGGCTCACCACCAGATCTGTTACTACGCAATCACAACAAATACAGGAAGAATGAGGCTCACCACCAGATCTGTTACTACAGCAATCACAACAAATACAGGAAGACATGAGGCTCACCACCAGATCTGTTACTAGCAATCACAACAAATACAGGAAGAAGACATGAGGCTCACCACCAGATCTGTTACTACGGCAATCACAACAAATACAGGAAGATGTGAGGCTCACCACCAGATCTGTTACTACGGCAATCACAACAAATACAGGAAGATATGAGGCTCACCACCAGGTCTGTTACTACAGCAATCACAACAAATACAGGAAGACATGAGGCTCACCACCAGATCTGTTACTACAGCAATCACAACAAATACAGGAAGATGTGAGGCTCACCACCAGGTCTGTTACTACGGCAATCACAACAAATACAGGAAGACATGAGGCTCACCACCAGATCTGTTACTATGACAATCACAACAAATACAGGAAGATGTGAGGCTCACCACCAGGTCTGTTACTACGGCAATCACAACAAATACAGGAAGACATGAGGCTCACCACCAGATCTGTTACTATGACAATCACAACAAATACAGGAAGATGTGAGGCTCACCACCAGATCTGTTACTACAGCAATCACAACAAATACAGGAAGATGTGAGGCTCACCACCAGGTCTGTTACTACAGCAATCACAACAAATACAGGAAGATGTGAGGCTCACCACCAGATCTGTTACTACAGCAATCACAACAAATACAGGAAGATGTGAGGCTCACCACCAGGTCTGTTACTATGACAATCACAACAAATACAGGAAGATGTGAGGCTCACCACCAGATCTGTTACTACGGCAATCACAACAAATACAGGAAGATGTGAGGCTCACCACCAGATCTGTTACTATGACAATCACAACAAATACAGGAAGATGTGAGGCTCACCACCAGATCTGTTACTACAGCAATCACAACAAATACAGGAAGATGTGAGGCTCACCACCAGGTCTGTTACTACGGCAATCACAACAAATACAGGAAGATGTGAGGCTCACCACCAGATCTGTTACTACAGCAATCACAACAAATACAGGAAGATGTGAGGCTCACCACCAGATCTGTTACTACAGCAATCACAACAAATACAGGAAGACATGAGGCTCACCACCAGATCTGTTACTACAGCAATCACAACAAATACAGGAAGATGTGAGGCTCACCACCAGATCTGTTACTACAGCAATCACAACAAATACAGGAAGATGTGAGGCTCACCACCAGATCTGTTACTACAGCAATCACAACAAATACAGGAAGATGTGAGGCTCACCACCAGATCTGTTACTACAGCAATCACAACAAATACAGGAAGACATGAGGCTCACCACCAGATCTGTTACTACAGCAATCACAACAAATACAGGAAGATGTGAGGCTCACCACCAGATCTGTTACTACAGCAATCACAACAAATACAGGAAGATGTGAGGCTCACCACCAGATCTGTTACTACAGCAATCACAACAAATACAGGAAGATGTGAGGCTCACCACCAGATCTGTTACTACAGCAATCACAACAAATACAGGAAGATGTGAGGCTCACCACCAGATCTGTTACTACAGCAATCACAACAAATCTGGAACTGGTATTAAAACAAAACCCAGGTGGACAATGGAAGCAGTGGAAGACATCTTGCGAGGAACTCACATGCCGCTGTAAGAATGGCAATAGAACTCATTTCCCTATTGTACATCTAAAAAAAAAAGCAGGCGCTCTTGTAATTAATATTAATGTGAGTTGCCTGCAAGCTGTAGTTAATAGCAATTCTACATTGTTCGTAGTGCACCCATGTTTTCCTTAAAGAACCTACTTGCCTGCCTATTTTAAACATTTTTAATGTCGAAGAGTTTAGAATTAAGGAAGAACCTGATGAACTGCTACATTTGGAGCATCGCGCTGTATGGAGCAGAAACTTGGAGTCTAAGGAAGATGGAAAATAAATACTAGGAGAGTTTTGACATGTGGTGCTAGAGAAGATCGGGTGGACATACAAGGGGACAATTGAACAAGTCCTAAGAAGAGCGGAGGAGAAGAGATCCATTTTGGATGTTATTCTTTGGTACATCCTTAGAAGGAACTGTCTTCTGTATGACGTCATAGAAGGAGGAGTTGAGGGGAAGAGGAGCTTAGGAAGGAGGAGGATTCAAATATTGGACGACTTGAAGGGAATAAGAAAATTCTAGGAGCTGAAGGGGGAGGCCAAGGACAGGGTGCTTTGGGGGTCTAAGTTCACTGACAAAAGGAATGGATCTGTCGTAAGACAGAGCACCTAATAATAATAATAATAATAATAATAATAATAATAATAATAACCGCTTACTATTTATAAATTTTACTTTAGGGAAAACCTTCATGTTAAGCTTGCTATATTCAAGGACAAATAAAGGGTAAATAAAAGTGTATGTTAAGGATTTATTTTAAAAATTAAGTTTGTTTTTAATTTTAGATTTTGTAAGTACCGTATTAATTTTTCAAATAAAACTTTTAAAAGCCACTTAAGATCTAGGCCCAAGCCTTAAAGATAACTATTTGGAATTCCTTTAAATCTAATGGATAACAATACCTGAATATTTGTAAAACGATTGTATACATGTTATGAAAGGTTATAAATCAAACCAGCTGCTACATTATATGTTAAGTTCGGATCAGCTGTGGTTATTTCTCACCTTTGTCTCAAGTTTCGAGTCTATAACCTCGTCATCTCCTTCACACTTGACGAGCCCCGGGAACAATAAAGGGTCTTCCATTTCCACTCCCTGGTGCAAAAACACACCACAATACATCAAGGCTACGAGCCAAAACAGGTAAAAGTTATGTCTATTTATATGAGCTGTAGAAACTATGGTTACCAACTGTTCCCTTTGCTGCATCAAAATCACATACCCTCTTCCTGTGTCGATATTAAAATGCACTCTATTTTTGAAACTTTTCCTTAAATTTTCATAATTATTGCATGGAAAACTCAAATGTGTATATTCAAGTTTGGAACAAGGCAAAATCTTATTTTTAGCAGTTAAAGTTGCCAATATTAGTGTCATCTATATTAATTAAGCTAATTTTGAGCCTTATTTAGCCTAATTGGTGTAATATTTGATTAAATATAGGCTACAGACCAATAAACAACTGTTCCTATGTTAAAGTTACTTACATTTTAATATGTAATTTAGGTTAGGTCTGTACTCATATTGATGTGGTGTTAAAAATAAAAATAGTTAAGTACAGAATTTGGTACCCGTTTTCCCTTGGTCCTTATTTATAGAATGTGCTCTTTGTCCACTATCCGCATATGCTAACTCTGGCCGTCAAAGCGGAAACCTAGTCCAATTAGACGGATAGAAAACCTTTGTAAGATATTACTACCCAACACAATTTTGTCAGTCCATTAAATTCAACATTGTGATGGAAAACAAAATTGCATCCTTCCTAAGTTATTTTGTCTGGTCCCAAATAACCAGTTAGTCCTTGTAAAGCCACCAAATGAGTAGAACTACCGAGGTAAACTGGTATTATCGCAGCCATCAGACAGATGTATCGAGGTCATGCAACAGCATCACACCTAGTACTTTTACAGACAATTTCACTACAGGGAAACAGACGTAACTTAGCACAAAAATATAGTTCCTAAATGGTGGAGGTACAAAGATTGGTGACATTTAGGTGAGGTAGTTCAACTCTGACAATAATGCTAAGAACGCTAGTCATGTTAGCTTGTAAACAATGAGTTAGCTGTTTGATAGTTAAGATTTAGCACACAGTTATAGTTTTTAAAAAGTTCAATACATTCATTGGACACTTTAGGCAAAGCTCCTCAATAAATCTTGATCATTTTACTGTAGTGCCACGTCACTACATGTTCATGCTATGTGCAGCCCCTAGAAAATATATTCAGATCATTCAACATATTGCTTACTAAGATAGTTTGGATGTTCTGTTGGGAAATTTCCATTCCTTTAAATTTGTTTGGTCGGCTGTAATTTAGGAAAGTACATTCCCTATACTATAAAACATTGAAACCAATGTTAATTAATTCGCTGTAGCCTCAGTGTGGGAGTAAAAAAAAATTAATACAAAGAAGATGTGCTCTATCCCCGTTTAAAAAAACAGAAAATGATCAGAAACCAATAATTTATAGGGTTTAATTTTAACCAAAACTTAGAAACTAACAACATGCTAATAACATTATTATTATTATTATTATTGGGATACAATATATTAGTGAAGCTATTTTACAAGGACTGTTCTCTAATTGTATACTATTGACTATTGTAATTGAATGCCATGAGAACCCAATTGAACTTATTAGTACTTTGTTGTGTCACTTGTTTAAGATAAATAAAATTTGTCAATGTTAAAATGTTGCTGGTGGATTATAAACGCTAATATGCTTCCCTCTATCTCTATTCCCCAAACATAGTGAGTATCTATCTCAGCTAATAAGTACTATTTTTTTTTTTTAATTGATAAATAATTACATGATCCAAAGAGCTAGAGTTCACATATAGGATTATGTATTTATAATTATTAAATTTTACATGGGTTTAAATTTTAAAAGATATTACCAACATTTGATCATGAAATAAAAGTAAAGTAAAAAAAATAGCAAAACTTTTTCTAAATCACGTTTTATTATAAACTGTTGTATTGTTCTTATGAGGTGTGCATTGTGCACTTTGCACTATTTACTATTAGCTATGGATTATACATGAATATAAAACTATTCCAAGATGGCATTATATTCAAACCTAATGTATAGCTTTTAATCCATAGCACATAGTAAACCTGAAACAGAAAAACATTATTTTCCATTAGAGTTCATAAGTTTAGATATGCGACAGAACACTTTTAGTTTTGGAAAATTTTCAATTATTATTTTTTCTGTAAAATAATTTCAACTGATTAAATGAAACTAA
This sequence comes from Timema cristinae, assembly GCA_039000515.1. Lineage (NCBI taxonomy): Eukaryota > Metazoa > Arthropoda > Insecta > Phasmatodea > Timematidae > Timema > Timema cristinae. The sequence goes on along the minus strand of JBCFYV010000398.1, from coordinate 129,633 downwards.
TGTATTCCATTGGTTAAGAGTTAATAAACTGTCGCTAAATCTTGAAAAGTATAACTATGTTATTTTTACTAGACCGGAAAACAAAGATAGAAAGAATATAGTTAACTACCAGATAAGCTTTGGCTGAAACAAGTAAGGAAAGCAAAATATCTCAGTCTGACCATTGACAGCTCACTATCCTGGAGCTCACATATAAACCATGTCACAATAAAAATTAGGGGTCCAGTTGGGATACTAAAAAAACTCTCCTACAAATTCACTCCAAACGTGTTAAAGCCCATCTACTTTGCTTTGGTTAATTCGCATTTGTCCTACTTAAATAGAATATGGGGTAATACTTTTCATTTAATACCACTAATAAGACTACAAAACACAGCACTAAAATATATTTTTCGGCTGCCCAGCGGTAAGGACGGCGACATTAAGCTTAAAAGGTTGGGTATTTTGAAATTAACTGAAGCTATTTTTTTTTGATACGGTTGTAATGGTATATAAACTTGAAAACAGCCTAACTATTATTAAGCTAAAAATTGGGAACACAAAAAGGGGAATTACTTTACAAGAAGTCTGAATAATTATTTCCAGAACAGAGTAAACACCACTACTTTTGGACTCTACTCAATAAAGATTAAGTGACTAAAATTTTTCAATATAATACTACAAGAAATAAAGATGAAAAAATTTGATATTTTTAAAAAGGAAGTAAAAAGATACATTCTGGAAAATAATTTTGACCAGGTGATATGTGGGCGAAACGTTATCTGTAGTTTTGTAGAAACTGTTATTATAATTGGAGCAGAATGTGTATGTATACTGTACTATTTTTCTTTATTTTGTAAAGGTTTGTTGTTGTATACTCTTATGTTTAATTGCAGTTTTACTATCATTGGGGTGAATGCATCTAAAATAATGTGGCCGGGTGAGGACAAATAATTTATACCCTGTAATAGACCTCACTTTCCTAAATGTATGTAGCTAGTTAGTGAATGAACCACGCTTACATTAGGATGTTTATATGCATACGAGCCGATCTTGGCTCTTTTTGTAAACAACTTCTGAATAAATAAAATAAAATACAGATATCCCAAATGTCGACGTTAATTCTTAAAATCAATTTCTCCAAAGGACGTTTAAATCCAGAAACATTCTCAAACGAACTTTGGTGGCCGAGTGGTCTAACGCACTACTCTCGCAATAGAATAGACTGCCGATGACAGGGAGACTGGTGCTCAATCCCGGTCGGTTGCACTTAGGGTGTTTTTTCCTAAACAGTTTTCCAATCTCACGGGTGCAATTTCTTTAAATGCAACTTTCCTCGTCCCTAACACATTAAAGTAATTAGTACATAGAAGTATAACCCAAACAGTTAGTGAGACGCGATGCTAAAAAGAAATAGTAAAGAAATAAATGAATGGGAGTCTTTGTAGGCCCTTTATGTTCGTAAATCATACCTCTTTACTTCAATTTTTCATCATCAATAAGTTAATTAAAATTATTTTAAGGTTCACCTGACATTTGTCTTTCCCACACCAGTGCCACCTTATAGTACACTCATCTCTTAGCACGTCATATTTTGAAGTATAATAGGGACTTTAAAATGTAACCCCTCCACTGCAATTCGTCACTGCAGAAAATTTCCATCTCTATTCATGTGTCAGTTGGCTAGTATGCAAGAACGAAACTGAGTTGGTCAGTTGGTTAAATGGATGTGTAGTGGAGAAAATATGTGACTGAACTAGTAGTGCCGCAGTAGTATGCTTGGGACTGTGGTAGTTTACCACTAACGTTATGATGCCACTTTTTGGACAAATTCCATGCTTAGCAAACAAATCAATACCATTACTGTTACACTCAAGAGACATATTTAGAGACAAATAAAATTAGTATTTTTACTGTGTAGATATTTGGTATTAGTCAGGTTAACTTCATGCCAACGTGCTTGAACCTAACTCATGAGGTACATGTTTTTATGACATATAACTTAAGACATTTTCTTTACTATTAGGAAGGGGAGGGTACCGGGTTGCATCTTTGTACCCATTTGGGTTATACACATACATTAATTTCACTAATGGAATAAAGATGAGGAAGGTATAATTTTAGAAGAAATTTACCCGCATTTAGTTGTGGAGGCAAAGTTGTAAGCCATTTGGGAAAATGCGTTGAACACCGTTGGGGATTTTGGGATTGTTCTTAAAAAATGTATAATAACTAGGTGTAAATACATATGAAGTTCAATAAATACACATGTATTTAAAAAAACTAACAACTCAAGGCACACTGAGCGAAAACTATTGTCTATATAATATGCCACCTAGAGGTTCGATAACACGTGGATTTAATGTCAAACTTATTTATTACAGTTTACCTGTTACGGGGTGTTAATCCCGGCTGTGTGTACTGAGTTTTTCAAATCAAGTTTTTTTTCTCTTTCTCCACACTCATCTGGATGTATTCCCGCTAAACGCATTTTCCTAGTTCCTAATTCACTAGCGTAATCAATTGTGGATAGCCCGTACATGATGTTAGATTAGTACAACACATAATATAAAAATAGCTTATGGTAGAAGACCCATATTTACACCCAATCTGCAAACCATAAAAATATACAAATTTGAAACTAAACAAAAGTCCTTCTACTTCATTGTCCTAACTTACTATTTCGGTAATAAATATGTACAATAAAGACTTGAAACAAGCTACAAAGTAAATTAGAAAAATTGAATCAGATTTTGCTTGAATGTGGATACACTTCCTTCATATTATACTATCTACATTCCTTTTTCATTTGTGTAAACAAGCGTGAAACCCGAATGGATTTAATAAAGCGAAGCATGCTTTCTTTGAAATATAAATTATATTTGAACTGCGGCGCATAAAAAGCCAGTATTCCACATTTTAATTGGATGGAAAGGATAATTTTGGCTAGGATCGCTCGATTCCTGACCTCCCAATCACCAGCAAAGCAAGCTTTATGAACTTGATGAGAATAAGTCTAGACGAGGTGAGATTCCTTTTATTGTTAATACCCTCAAAAAGCTATACATATTATAATTCCAATAGATAAACCCTCTTTTAAAGAGAATAAAAAATACTATACTATTTTTTTTAGCTAAAACACAATTAAAATTAATTATGTTGGAAAAAAAACGGTTTTCTCTAAAAGGTTTCTACTCTCCATTATCCATAATCAGGTCGATTGGGGCCGATCCCGAGGTACCTGTGCATCATCACCATCGGATTCACCACCTTCTCCAACAGACACCACCAAAAGTCATGGAATGTATCTGGGTTTAAATGACTGCCCATCCTACAATAAATGGATTGTCTCTATGTTAGCGTACAGTAGTTCTAAAAGTTTAACTACATTTTATTCACAAATGTTGCGTTTTTAAAAAAAAAAAATCCACGTATGTTTAATTTATTACTTTCCGTATTTTACGACATTTTTTTTGGTCAGTTTTCCTTTTGTTTTATTGTCAATGCAAATGTGTGTATTCGATTTTGTAAACAATAATACTAAACTAGATTATCGCATGACTAATGTTATATGCCTCAAACTACTATAGTAGCGTAAAACAAGGCATTGAAAAGTGGCGTGCAACATAAACACACTGACATTCTGTGGTCTATTACAATCTAATAGTTGAATGTCCATATCAATAGCTCGTGCTAAAGCTACTACATACAATAAATATGGTTTGTTGGTCACATTGATAAAAAATTATATCCAAATATTTTTGTTTATATTTCATTAATCTTTATAGAGACATTCAAAAACTTGTTTTCTTTTGTTTTAAATGTATCTATAATTGCGTTAAATAATCAAATGGTTATTATAGATAAATAATATGGCAGTTATAAATAAATCCCTTTGTAAAACATTTGCTTTAACACTCAATACTTTATTTCGAAATTGGTTTGTATTACTGTATATGGTATTTTTATTTATGATGTAGATTTCCTACTATAAACACATTGTAATGACCTGCTTTGGTGGTCATATAGTTTAAAGGCGTCACTCGCAATGAACTAGAGTGCCAGTAACAGAGAGATTGGGTCAAATCTTAGTCTGGTTTAGTAGGGGTTTTTCCGCTTAAAATTATGGCTTTCCACTATCCCTCTACGGGAATACGGCTACACTTCCCCTAAATTTAAGCTTTCTAATCCCTAATAAATCAATGGTGTAATTAGCACATAGATGTGTAACCTAAAAGGGTAGTAAAATGCGTGCTAAAACCTTTTGAGATAATGTTTTCGTGGCGCTCCTGGATCCAAAGAAACACCTAATAGTTCTGTTAGGTCCGAGCAACTAATTTTTTGGTTTACAACAACTTAGTTGTTAAAAAAATAATACGCATAGGTAAAGTAATTTGAGTAAATTTTTATTCCATTAGGCACTTCAAATTATTCATTAAAAATATCCTGTGGCACCCTTGTGAGTCTGCGGGACGCGAACCGTTGGCCTACTGTAAGAGTGGTATTACACTTTGCTCCACTAATAATTAGATGCCATAATATATTATATTTTTTAAGGTTAATGAAACTAATCGTCTTTAGGTGTGTGTGTAGCTTCAAATTGTCAAGGGCCAAATATCCTTTGCTTCAACTTCAACAGTCACCATAACCTCCGTTTCTCTGTAACATTAGTGTCAAACTACGGATACAACTTCATTGTCAATCATGTGAGCTCTATAAAGCTCCTCAGTACATCCACAACGTGGCAACATTGTTGAGCTTGAATGGGTACTGGTAATGCTGGTGTTCTAGGAGCAGTTCTCTGAGTCCCGGCGTATTCTTCACTCGTGAAGGGGACCATGGTTTGACAGTTACGCTCACTGGAGAGAAGCGAGAGAAGGACTGCGACCTCTTCAACGCTGTCGGCACAACAGAGGAGCTATCTTCTTACATCGGGTAACTTTCCCTTCACACTTCTCTGAAACTTGATAGTCACCAGATGTGTTTCAGACAGGACGACACATCGGTAGTCAAATGGGTAACTTTCCCTTCACACTTCTCTGAAACTTGATAGTCACCAGATGTGTTTCAGACAGGACGATACTCGGTAGTCAAATGGGTAACTTTCCCTTCACACTTCTCTGAAACTTGATAGTCACCAGATGTGTTTCAGACAGGACGACACCTCGGTAGTCAAATGGGTAACTTTCCTTCACACTTCTCTGAAACTTGATAGTCACCAGATGTGTTTCAGACAGGACGACACCTCGGTAGTCGAATGGGTAACTTTCTCTTCACACTTCTCTGAAACTTGATAGTCACCAGATGTGTTTCAGTCAGGACGACACCTCGGTAGTCGAATGGTAACTTTCCCTTCACACTTCTCTGAAACTTGATAGTCACCAGATGGGTTTCAGTCAGGACGACACTTCGGTAGTCGAATGGTGCTATTAATTAATTAACAGAAGTAAAAAAGTTTGAGTTTATAGATTGATGATTCTTAGTTGTAAATCTCGCTCTCATTGTGTTGACATGCTGTGTGAGTAGCCACCATATGACGACTAGTTTCGACAATGATGTAGGATTACTAGATTATTAACTAATTTAATTTTCACCATTTTGAAAAAACGTTTCCAACACTTCCTTCTGCTTCAATTAAGTACTATATAATATAAATATACATAGGCCCCTAATCATCCCGAGATCAAAGTTTTAATAAAATATTAAGTGAATAATATAAAAATTATATGCGCTATCCTCTAATATAAATAATAATCTATTTCACCATTATTCATGAGCCTGATTAATTTTAAATTAAATTTATTGTGTTTTGTTATATTACAAAGGTTCTTATGATAAATGCTCTTTGACCTTAATTCTTTATGATATAAATTTAATAACGTTTCATGTATATTTTCCATACTTGTTTATCTCTATAAGGAAAACCCCTTTTCGCTTTACGAGGTAACTGTATTTTATTTGTAAGAAGGTATAGGAGATGTGGATAGAAACAAGTAAAAGGGGATGAAGACAATATGGCTTTTACAATGACGGGAAGGTCACAGTTCATACTTTACATTTCTGACACTGGACAGAGGGTTAATGGCTGCCTCTTAAAGAAAATCAATCGTCACCATCATATCCCCTGACCTAGGTTTCATTTTATCGGAACTCATTATCCTCCCTGACAAGTTCCGATAGGTTGAAACCTAGGTCGATTTTCTTTAAGAGGCAACCATTACTTATTTGTCCAGTGGCAGCAGTGTAAAGTGTGAACTGAGACCTTGCTGTCATTGTAAAAGCCATGTTGTATATGTTCCTATCCACCGTCCGTGCTTATTTGGTATTTAATACAACTCTGCTCTAAGGTTCGTATCACTGTCCCTGCCATGCTCACAGATTGGCGAGGGAGTACGCCAAAGATGGCGAGCATTCCTACACGGATAAGTTGAAGAGAATCCAATGTATCCTTGTGGATATCAACACTTGTATCCTGAGGACATCTCAGGACAGGCCAAGATTCTCTCCCCGTCACACCAACGATCTTGAGGACTGGATCACAGAGTACAGCAACCAGTTACCTCCCTTGGAGAACTATGTGATACCTGTGAGTACCTGATACCTTAACTTCAATACCTGTGAGTGACACCCCAACCCCACCCGGCGCGACGCCCCTACTAATCATTGCCATGGGAAGGGTTAATGCGAGTGTGGTTTGTCTCAGGGAGGAGTAAAGCTGCGTCTTCCCTCCACGTAGCGAGATCCATCTGCCGCCGTGCCGAGCGTTGCATTATACCATTAGTTCGAACTGGAGATGTGGACAAAGAAACACAGGTCTACCTCAACAGGTATAAAACTTCACCTTGCAATTAACAAGGTTGTATTTAAGTTGCAGTATAATTGTAACAAGATCTATTTTCACATATTTGTGGCGCTCACGTTTGATAGCTATATCAATAGGAGTGTGGCCACATAGTCTCAGGCAGGGTTTTTATACTATTTCCCCAGCCTGGTGACATCATCAACTGTTTCGAGCCTGTGGCCGGGTTGGTTTAGTAAAATGCCTCCATCTTCTTCCATTCTTCTCCTCTCACTTGAACACTTTCTGTTATCTGCTCCTCCCATCTCTTTCTTGGCCTACCCTGCAGTCTTTCCCCCACATACTTCATATCCAACATGTTCTTTGGCATCCTCTATTTTTCCATGACCATACCATCTCACCCTTGCTTCCTCTACTATCTCATGTACTCCAACATCCTCATTACATGTCCATACCATCTCATCCTTGCTTCCTCTACTATCTCATGTACTCCAACATCCTCATTACATGTCCATACCATCTCAGCCTTGCTTCCTCTACTATCTCATGTACTCCAACATCCTCATTACATGACCATACCATCTCAGCCTTGCTTCCTCTACTATCTCATGTACTCCAACATCCTCATTACATGTCCATACCATCTCATCCTTGCTTCCTCTACTATCTCATGTACTCCAACATCCTCATTACATGTCCATACCATCTCACCCTTGCTTCCTCTACTATCTCATGTACTCCAACATCCTCATTACATGTCCATACCATCTCATCCTTGCTTCCTCTACTATCTCATGTACTCCAACATCCTCATTACATGTCCATACCATCTCAGCCTTGCTTCCTCTACTATCTCATGTACTCCAACATCCTCATTACATGACCATACCATCTCAGCCTTGCTTCCTCTACTATCTCATGTACTCCAACATCCTCATTACATGACCATACCATCTCAGTCTTGCTTCCTCTACTATCTCATGTACTCCAACATCCTCATTACATGTCCATACCATCTCAGCCTTGCTTCCTCTACTATTTCATGTACTCCAACATCCTCATTACATGTCCATACCATCTCAGCCTTGCTTCCTCTACTATCTCATGTACTCCAACATCCTCATTACATGTCCATACCATCTCAGCCTTGCTTCCTCTACTATCTCATGTACTCCAACATCCTCATTACATGTCCATACCATCTCAGTCTTGCTTCCTCTACTATCTCATGTACTCCAACATCCTCATTACATGTCCATACCATCTCAGTCTTGCTTCCTCTACTATCTCATGTACTCCAACATCCTCATTACATGTCCATACCATCTCAGTCTTGCTTCCTCTACTATCTCATGTACTCCAACATCCTCATTACATGTCCATACCATCTCAGTCTTGCTTCCTCTACTATCTCATGTACTCCAACATCCTCACTACATGTCCATACCATCTCAGTCTTGCTTCCTCTACTATCTCATGTACTCCAACATCCTCACTACATGTCCATACCATCTCAGTCTTGCTTCCTCTACTATCTCATGTACTCCAACATCCTCATTACATGTCCATACCATCTCATGTACTCCATGTCCTTGTCTCTCTTACATTCACTGTCCATGTGTCTGCTGTAGAACAACTCTCCCTGCTGTCCCCTCTACTCCATCCAACCTTACCCTCTTCCTTGTCAACACCATCCCTTCACACTTTGCAATGATACATTTCACTTCCTCATTCTATTCTTGTACTTCCTCTTCCTTCTCCCTCCATACCAGCAAGTCATCAGCGAACATCACAGCTTTCCTGCCACTTTGTTCATGACCATAAAATAATGTTTATTTAAGTAGAAAACAATGTACAAAAGATATTCAATAATAGATCCAGCTTCAAATAGTGGACTTCACACACATATACACATATCTATAGGTATACAATGATCAAGTGTTAATTTTGACTGTAGGTTATCAGACTTCCTCCTGACTGTATCTCGAGTGGCCACGAGACTCGACAAGAAGGACGAGTCCATCTACATCCCTCGACCGGAGACGTGATCTACACACACATGCACACGTAGTTACCTGTATATATATATAACCCCTGTATAGTTTGTAAGTGAGCACAGTAGACATCAACACATGGAATAAACACTATTATGAAATGTGGATGTGTGTTTCATACTCATTATAATGAACCGTAGCACCGCGTCTTACTACCCATTCAGCTTACACACTTTCTTCCTCTATTGTTCTCCTCTCTCTCACACACTTGCTGTTATCTGCTGCTCCCATCTAATTTCCACTCTTATAATTAAGGTGCTTTCCTTTTACCCCCTCATTACATGTCCACACCATCTCAGTATTGACTCATTCACTCCCTGTACTGTGTATGCACAGCTAATTTATTCAGCCAAATATCGCCTCGTCTTACGATAGTTACGAGGAAGGAAACATTTGAGTGAGTTGGGAAACCAACACTCACCATCTGTAGACCTAACTGGGATTTGAACCCCGTTCTCCGTCATGAGAGTAGCACCTTCAGCCATCCAGCCACTTAAGGTGGATCACAAAGTAACATGTTTAACGAGACCCAATGGTTAAATGATGTAATGGACATTAATAAACACAAATAGTGAAAGCTAATTCAATTCACAAATGTGACAGTTTCCTTCTGGATCACAAGTACAGTGAAATCTCTTAATAACGGACACCATTTGAGATAAAAATATACATTTAAAAAAATCAAACTGCTTAAACATGTATTAATCTAGATAGTGTGAATCTGCACTATGTAATATTGTACGTAGATTACTATAGATATCGCATAACACAGAAATAAAATGAAATGTGAACAGTAGGCCTTCCCCCTGTACTGTATGTATGCGAGTAGAAGGGGTGAGAGGTATGAACTTGAAATAGCAAAGTTAATACTAAGTAGGCTTCAGTAGAGGGTGATGGCAGGACTGCTCACATTTCACGACACAGACTGTAAAATACTATTATAAATGAAGTGGTGCTTTAATCTCTCTCCACTGTTTAGATAGTTTCAGCATAAACACGAGTCCATAGCAGTTTCCGGGGAAGTCCTTTACTAGGAGCCCATATCATTTTACCGTTATAAAGAATTCTCTCCTATTCAGAGATGTTCGTTAAGTTTTGATTCACATGTTCGCTGAAAATAGAACGCAGCAATTCATACACTGTATGTTGACCCATGATGCATCACAACACAAACTTAAAAAACATATTTTAGATCATTCTCTTGATGGTTTTTTAACATGTTTTACATTAATGGGTTATTTCAACTCTCCTCACAACGGCCAGCGACGCTGTCTGCTTTGTGTCAGCTCTACAACGCATGTGTTGTCATGTGCACATGTGCACTGATTTTAGATGGTTGGCTTTCTCGTGTCGAACATCTCGGGCAGAGCGGACAAAGTAGAGATGAGTTGAACTTTAGACGAACAGCTCGCACCAATAATCTTGTGATTGGCTTATAGCTTGTCACATGACTAGGTTTCTGTTCAGCGCACATGTGAATCCACATTAGGCAGATTTCACAGTAGTAGCAAACACAAAGAGGGAATCAATGGACACAAACTCTTTGATGAACATTAAACATCTATAGTTTTGTTTTAATAAATACAAAATACATCATCTATACATATGAGAGTGCATACATTTGATTCTTGAAGTGTGTTCTATGTTGGGGGAGTTTCTGTCTGGCTAGTTCAAACACACCACGATTCCTCACATCAACGATAAAAAATTACTTTGAAATCGAAATTTAGAAGAAAATATTTAGATGATTCAAATTTTTTAGAGCATGTGCTCATTTCAAATCTTACTTAAGGATCTTTACTAAACCACCCTTATATGCCAAAATGTCAAATAAAGTTATCGTTATTGACGGGTAGAGGAGGAGAAAGTGAGGAATCCTGCACCGGCGACAAGTGGGTTGCCTAGAACAGGGAACAGGATGGCTCTGTTTTTATCTATTACGTGTGACAATTTTCAGTCAAATGCGTAAGAAAGGGCAAGCTTACATCGCATTGTTACAGTATGATATATCTTATAAGATAGGGCCGGCCATTGTGTAAGCAGACAACTTCCAAGTTCAACGGAGTGTATATTCTATAATAGCAGGAATATATATACTAGAGGAAACATTTAATTTATAAATATAAAATGCATAGAAATAAAATAATTCAAAGTAGAGTGAAAAAACTAAGGTGATCGCGGAGCTTCGATCAGGGCCAGAAACATAGAGCCTAATGACAGATTGATTTATGTCTGCAATTTTCCTTGTTTTTCCAAGTACTGTACTAGAATATTGTGTAGCATATCTCAAGGTTATTGATTTGTGTCCCGACCTGACTAGATAATCATAAAAATGGTTGATTCAACATCCCTTGGACTTGGAATTAAAAATAGTTTTTCTTGTATATTTGCAATAGTTTTCATCAGGGTTTGCGTTGTCACTCGAGCATCTCTTCTCCCTCTGTGACTTCTTTTAGGTTAAGAAGCTCCAACAAGCCAGTGCCTTTGGTCTCGGACCTGACGATATCGTCCATCTCTCTGTAATGGCCGGGATCTATCAGACACACCTAGAGAACAACGTCACGTTATAACAGTGTGTTTTGTTAGATTCGGAACAAACACAGTTCACACTTTACACTGCTGCTTGGAGGAGACTCACCAGAGTGAGAGCACCACTATCCCAGCTCTCTGTCTCGATGCTGCTGGTGAGTTTAGCCACCTTGTCGCGCAGCTTGCGCGCCTCCTTGCCTGATATCACCACCCGCAACCTCATCTGTGCTCGCTCCAGTGGAATGGCGGCTTTCAGCTGCGGGATTACATCCAGTGCCTACAACACAACATCACTATTACGCACAAATACTCCGGCCTTGACAATTACAAAGCTTCGCCAATAAAAATATTATGTTTAATAGCTGCTATTATGAGCAAGTGTGTAAATTATAGATTAATATTCATATGAAATATTATAGACATAATGCAACCAAAATTATTTTATATATTTGATTGTTGTTTGTTTCAAATTGACAAAGTGGGCTTTGAAACCCCAGTGTACACAATAACACTGTCATTTGTTGTCCACTACAATGTTGAATATGTGTTAGTCAAGGATGTACCTGTACTTGGGTTTAAGTCTTAAAGAGAGCCTGGTTTGAGGTATTTAACGTGCACTTCTATTCAGCCCCTGTGGCTGTTAATTTATCACTGTGAAATGGGAACCCCATATTTCACCAATGGTTAATTTTTAGGCCATGTCAGGAACTGAACCTGAGACTCTTAGATCAGTAGACAAATATTCTACTGACTGAGCTAAGCTGACGAACCTGTCGTAAATACAATTATTATTTTTTGTTAACTAAAAATTTTGGATTTCAGTATAAGAGTCAATAAATAACATATTTTTGATTAGTAATGATAACAAATCAACTTTATGCATGTGCAACGAATATGGAAATCACTGCTAAAACGTGTTTGCACCAATCAAACCAAAGATAAGAGTTAAAAAAGATAACAGTTTAGTTGATTTTATTTTTTCAGCATTTTTAAATATTTACCTTTGGTCACAATATGACCGGTATGAGGAACGTCTTGAAGACATAATATTTTTTGGGTAAGAAAAATGATTTTTCCAGACCGACGGAACTTTATTTTGTTTTTTGGAATGGTTTGTTGTTTCCTATTTAAATCAACAAAATTGAAATACAATTCACATTTAAAAGGTCAAGTAAACAATTTGCGAAAAGATTTTATTTTAAATTTATTTCACAGCATTTATTGTAAATTCAAAATGGCTTCGATGAACTCTAAATATGTTTTGGTGAAGCTAGAGAAGATGGAGTACCTGCTGCTTAGCGTTTCTGTTTGGCTTCACGGAGAAATGGATGTCCCTCATTGACTTCTCTATCATAGACACTGGGTAGGGTCGCTTGGTCTCTGGATTCACGCATTTGTCTGGATGTCAGAACATACGAGTTAGGAAAACAAACACGTGGCTCTCATAGAGGTTTGTTCCCATCTCTCTCTTCACATACATGCAGATACATTTCTTATAAATATAACCTTCTCAATCCCTCAAACCATTAGTCTAATTAGTACACAAGCTTATAACCTGAACGGGTATTAATACGCGGTGCTAAAAACATGTAAAGTAGTTTATAATTATTCAAGCACATTGTCTTATTACCCGTTCGGGATGTACGCTTAAGTACTAATTACACTATTGGGTTAGGAATTGGGAAGTTTGAATTTAGAATAAGTGAACCAACATTTGCGTGTAGGGAGAGTGGAAAACCATTTAGAAAAAAATCCACCCCTAGTTCACGCAACCAAGATGTGAACCTCAATCTCTCCATCCTCAACACTAAACGAGCGTGTTAATTAACTACGCCACCGAGGCGGGTGCGTATGTACTGATCACACTCATGTGTAAGAGATTAGGATGGCTTAATTTAGAAGTGTGTACCTGCATTTGCATGGATCGGAACCCCGATCGCTCATCATTGGCACTCCAGTCTAATGAAGACTAACTCCTTTAAGACCATTTGCAGGGTTCCTACGTATTTGTAAAAAAAAATTCTCCCTGACTATTTTCTCTTGCCAATCAGTTCAGGGAAAATGATGGAAAAATAATTAAATATGTCTAACCCTATCAAAAAGTTGTAACAAACTTGATTCACTTTGGTATCATGTGCAGAAATACGTACTAAATAACAGGCCACAAGAACATACTAAAAAGTTTGGTATCATTTAGTCTTTTTTTACCTAAACTGTACATATCCTGAACTGAATCGCTCACAACAGGAGGAACTGTGTCTGCTTTCATATTATTCATGTCTCAAGTCAATTTTCTTTTCATTAAAATTATCAAAAGTCATACAATAAGAGACTATGCTATATTTAATAAAGTGAAGCTTGTTTCTTCTTCATTTCTTGCAATCCACTTCTATTGCTTCTCGTTTCTCTTCAGTTGCCATCATTAATTGTTTTCTTTTCCTTCTAAATCTTTAACTTGTATATCTAATTTCCTCTTTTCTGCCTTCTTTCTCTTCCTTCTTCCTGCTTCTTCATCTCCAAATATTCATGATAGCGTTTTCGAGCACCTCTCACGTAATCCAACATCTTTTTACTAAGTGTATGTTTTTAATCCCTCCTGCTTCTTGTATCTCATCATGAATGTGACGCTGTGCAGTGACTGTTTTTTCATGCATATTTTCAACCAGTAAAGACTTATTGACTGAAAAACCACCTTCAACAGTTGCATTCCCAGTGACAAGACAAGGCAAATCTTTATTACTTCCCAAAGATGTTTTGTAGTTTGCTTCTCCTATTAGAAAGCTACCATAAATAGTGTCAAGTCCTACTTCATCACTAAACTGATCAAAAGGACGAAATATTTCTTGAAGCTGAGATTTTTTGAGGTTGCAAAAATGCAATATTCTTTCTTAGCATTTTCAGCCAGAACATCATTTATGATGTTGTCATGGTTGAGTTCCTCCAAAAGAAAAGAAAATCTCTTCTGGCCATTTGAGGTGAATGTGAATAACACAAGGATCCAATGAAGACAAACCTCTCACAGCTTTATGTTTTAAGGGACTTCTTTCTTGTAGTTTTGCAATCATGGTGGTTAACATACTGCGGAACTCGTGTATAAATTCTAGTGTTTGTCTTTCTGTTACTGTGATTGCAGTTTCTCCTAACAAACGTTTTGTTGCAAATCCTACATCAATATTTTTGCTAAGAATCAAATTTTCTGATTTTTTTGTGTCGAAAACAGTAACTTTGGACCCTTGCACTTCATAAGATCAGGTTTCACGCAACGATTCATAAGGTATCTTAGAAGTTTCTCTACAGCTTCAAAAAGATATGGAGTCATTGGTTTTGATGTCTGGAACCGTTGCAGGAAAAGCTGACATTCATCTGCAATTGTCTTGCAGAAAGCTAGTTTACACTTTAGGAATGGATCACAGGCTGCTCTTTCAGTGTCTCTACAGGTTTGTTTTAGGAATTTGCTCTTTGAGAAACTTAACACTGGTCCAAATTTAAATGCCCTTTGAAAGCACTTTGCATTCTCTAACCAACCGCACACCACATAACTTCAATGGAAAAGATGCACATTCTGTCAACTGGGTAAACAATGCTCGACGAGCTGGAGAGTCAGTGAACAGGTAGTACATGTGACGTAATAAGCTACTTATATCCCAATCAACAGACTCCACTCCTGTTCTCAAGGAACCATGAACAACATGAAGCCCACATGTTAACAGATTTACAAACTACATACTTCATTGTCTGTGACAGATTTGATATGTTCCTGAAAAAGTGTTATAAACTTTAAATTGACATTTGGGCCATCCATTGACACTTGTATCAACTTAAAGAGTGGAAGAGGAGAAATACCATCCATAAAATGCTTCAGTAATTCTTCAGCGGTGCTTCTATTGAGAAACACACTGTTTAAGTAACGACTGATGACTTTATTACTTTCCTTGTCCCAGAATCTGATTACAATGTCCATTTGTCCTCTTTGAATAACTTTATTCAACGCTTCATCAAAACAAATTACAAAGTTGTTGCATGATTTTAGGCAGTCCAGTAAACTGTTATGAGAGAATGGAGCCAAGCCATGCACAATGAAGTATTCAGCCTTGTCTCCGCCAAGGGTAAAGGTATTGTCAATAGGAACACTCGGGAAACATCAACTGAAAAATTGTACTTAAATTATTGCACGAATTGAAAGACTTTTTTTGTAAACAACTTGCATAGCCCAAATTACTTCCGCCTTAGTTATATCATCTTTTATAACAAAAGTGTTATAGTTTCTTCGAGGCACTAACACTAATTTCCTTTTGGCAACAGCTTCCTTCTGCGGCTTTACAATTTCCGAGAAACAGAAAAACTCTTGGCGTAACCAGCCAAATCATCACTAGGTAGAATGTCTTTGTGTGCCAGAGATTCTGTTGAAACAGGGGAGCTCGATGAACCTGAATCACTTGACTTGTTTGAGAAAAAAGTCAACAAAGAGTGTTGATTTGTCAAAGTTTCAGGAGTTTTTATATGTTGGTCCTTTTGCATGAGAAGCTAATGCTTGCTTTCCCATATTACTTAGGTTTATAATTTTTTTGCACACTTTACAAAATGCCTGCAAACTTATTACTTTCAACGCCACTGATCCAGTATGAGAATTCAGGAAAATGCTCTGGGCTTAGCCAGAGCTGGTTAAAAACTATTTTTTTGTTAGACATTGCTGGTGTAGTCTAATCAGTCCTAATTCACTGTATCCAACAATAATGATGCCAAACCTGAACAAGAACCAAAACAATGGATCACTAAAGTTAAAAGAATTGTAGTGTGCAGGCCAGGAGATTTCTGCGTTCACCTTCTGAAATAAAATGCTACCAAAACTTGTGTTACAGCAAGTTTGAGCATGGTAAGTGCCCCTCAGCTTTCTTCATTGGGGCAGTGGCTTATGACGCAGTAAATACGAAAAATATTTCCGTTTTTTTTTTAAGTGTGACATGAATTGTCATTTCCCTGACCTTTTTAAAGCTTCCCTGACTTTCCAACCGTAGGAACCCTGATTTGTCCATCAGAGTGAGTACTTAAAGCGTGAAAGTGTGTGGACTGGTAGTTAATAAAACGTGGGCGGGGAAACGCTCACCTGCTATTGTGGTGGCGATATCTTTGAAGAGAGAATCCAGCTGGATGTGTCTTTCCTTGTCAGACACCTGCAACTCCCCCTTGGCCAATATCTCCTTGCAGATGTCTGTCTGGTCGTCTATACCGAAAGCCTTGACGAGGTCTTCCTTCTTTGCGACTTGCCCTTTGGATACATTTATGAAGACTGTGTGAGTCTGCAGTACTTCGTCGATGTCCTTTCGCTGGTAACAATCACTCACTCATCAACAACAGAGATAGGTACTAGCAGCCTGTGTTTGTTGGGGTTTGGAGGGGATTCAAAATTACCAATCTTAATATTTGAAAGATTTGTATCAGTTTAAATAGAATTTAATTTGAATAGGCCTATATTAATATTATTGAGCATATTACATTATCAATCAAGTATTAATAATCATTTCTAATAATAGGGTATGGAGAAGCTGGTACCTTTTAGAAGTTCTCTTTTGAGCATTTTTAAATTAACCATAGACGCCACTCCACAAAAAAAAAAACACGTTCTAACGGTTATTTTCATAAGTTTGTGTTTCAATAATTAATATTAAAATGCTTAAAAGAAAAACAAATAATTAAAAATAAAATCTTTTCCTAGCTGTAAGTTAGGCCTACCACCCCTCCTGTGCTGGATGGACTGTAATTAGAGTTTTAGTTGTTTTGCTCTAACATTTCACGATGTATAATATAGACAAAAGTGTAAACCAATGTGTGGAAATACTGATGCAATATTTAATCAGTTCACTTGTTAAGTAGGCCTAATTTAAATACTTAGGCTAATAAAAAAAAAGGCTAGTCACCATGTTGACATGTCAAATACCAATATGTGTCTAGTAAACCTAATAGTACAATTTGGAAATGATTTCATCATTATAAAACCCTTTTCCAATAGCTGGTGAATGTGTTTCTGACCCTATACTGTCGCTATCTAGTAAAAAGGGTTGCAGTTGCTTTAAAATTGAAGTAAATCAATTGTATTTCTAAAGTTCAAATAAGAAACCATTTACTCACGCTTTATTTCTCCAGGAGACAACTTTGTTTCTGTAGCACGCTATTTCAAAACGTTTTCCTCCCTTCTTCATGCGCACTACAGCAACGTTTGTTAATCTTATTTGATTGGTTGGCGTAAATATTTTCGACATTGCTAATTTTTAGTATATACCTCTGTGCCTTTAACCATCAAAACTTATTTTCCACTGGATTTTGGTAATTTTTATTAGGTAAATAAAGAATGTAAACAAAGTATTTATTTTGATATTTTTCAATTTATAAGATAACGCTACATATGAATTAAAAAGCCTTAAAGATGTCTTCAATCACACACATTTATTTTGAAAACTAAAACTATAAAGCGCATTTAAAAAATTATATAGGCCCTAATTTAGATTTCACTATTAAATTTGTGTCCATCACTTACGAAATTTATAAATCAGAAATAAATATGATACACGTCAGGACTACCAACTTTCTCTAGAAAGCCTTAAATTTCCTTAAAACTCAGAGAGTATGCGCAATTTATGTCGATTGTCTACTTAGCGACGAAAAATCTAAGATGGCTCCGTTTGGCGAAAGTGCTGTCAAGTTCTTGACAAAAAAATATGTATTTCACGAGTGAAATGTATTTAATTGAACGGTGCGGGTTGCGTGAAACATTTTAAAACACCCTTTGGACTCCTGGATATGGCTCTTGTCACCATCCAGAGATCTCCAAGTATCAGTAACTGCAGTTCGCCACGGAGTTCAGTAAGTTGCACTCCACATAATAGAAAGTTGACATGTACATCCTTGAGCCTAGGCCTATCTTGGCTCACAAGCCATAAATAGTTTAACACTGCCTTATGAACAATGGAAATAATGATATTCATCCTATTATAAATACTTCTCGCGCTAGGATTCTTATTCTATGATTGTATTTTTTCGCACAAATTGCTTGGCATACAATTTGAACAAGACACAATGCCCTCTTGAGGATGATTTAATGAATTTTAATTAGGAAGGGAGGAGGGAGTAATACCCAACTTCACGTAAACATGGACCTTTAATATTGTAGTTATTTAAAAAAAAAAGAAACTATCAAGTAATAACTAGCCAACAACTATTAGGGCTACAAACACTACTCCGATCAATCATTGTTTTCATTTATTTATGGAATCTTTAATTAGATCGTTATTGGAAATTCGCGACCAATTCACCACATTTATTGAATAATGGGATACTCTCCCCAAAAACAAGCGGAAATAAGACACAAAAAGGTCTCGCCTAAAAATGGTAATTTCATGAAATCTGGACTTTTCAACAAATAGCCATAAGCTAATTGTTAGGCCCACAAACTAGGCTTAGGTTTTTTTTATATTACCGCGCCTTACCATCTGTTCGGGCTATACACTTACGTAGTAATTACACTAATGGTTTTAGGGACTTTGAAGGTTATATTTAGAGGAAGTGTATTCATATTTGCATGAAGGGAGGGTGGAAAACCATTTCGCGGGGTATTTCGGTGCACCCGACCGAGATTTGAACCTCATTCTCCCTGTAATCAGCAGTATAGTGTACTACTAGAAGTGGACTAGGCCTGCTCTACGTATGCACAGTAGGCGGTTGTTTCCAGCCCATGTTAGTTGTTAATTACCTTGAAACTATCCCTTACCTACAAGAGTATAGACCTGTGGGATTGAAATAGACTGACCTAGTTTCGGTGCAATGGAGGGGAGTTTCCCATCATTCTCCACGCTAATGTGGGCCCTTCCTTATACCTAAGCAAACTGATTGTAAAGTTGTTGAATAAATTGGTGTTAAAACTTTTAAGAACACTACTTAACTGAGCCTTTAGAGCATAGGTGAGCAAAATACGACCCCCGGGCCATTTCTGGCCCCCGCCGAGTACTATCACACGGTGTAAATTGATATAAGCCATATATATACAACAGAACTACAATACCTAATAAAGAAATTGTAACTTTCTAAACTATCCTCCTTTTTTTTCTAGAAATGTTCCAAGCAATAAGAATATCCGTAGTTATCTGTGTGAAAATATCTCACCGCCCGATGGTAAGGGTGAGCCGACAATCTGTGGAACCTCTCCATTTGAGCTCACCTCGAACTATCACAAAGAGTTTGTGTTGCATCAAGGTCACACAACAGCTGACAATCGTTGCGACAACTGTTGGTGTGTGCAGGATAGCAATAGTCGCAAATAATGAACTAATAGCTCAAAGTTATGTTAGAACCAATCTGCCAGTTTATATTTAAGATTGAAACCCCCCCATCTATTGTGTGTTGGCTTTGCAGCGAGTTTTACCACCGGTAGCTGAGCAATACAATCGATGGGAGTCATCCTCAGCATATCTTGAGGAACTCCAGACAAGATGGAAGGCACACATGTTTACTAGTTGGGACATGTGAAGCTTCCAGTTGTAAAACCCACGACCTTCACATCTTCACTTTGATGATTATAATAACTTAATTTCATAATAAGTGAATCATTTCTTATAACAGCCATTAAGGTGGGATAGAAGGTTACGTGAAAAAAAGGCCAGTGTTTTTTGCAGTTTTTAGGGGGAATTTTTTTTGGCCAAAATAAAAAAAATATTGCTTCAGTACAAATATAGAGTTTAATTTTGTTCACACGCATATAATCAGAACGGGTAGTAAGTTAAGACCGGTGCAAAGTATTTTCTCTTTGTTTTAAAAGTTTCTCATCTAATGCCATCATGCTCATGACAGATATTCACAACTGTTGATATCAACGTGTGAAGAAAATTAAACTTTATATTTGACATCTAAAATGTATCCATAGATAAATCCAGATATAAGTCCAATATAAATATAGGCTGGTGTTTATTTTTCTAAATGTTCCTTTACCTGGTTCACTTGTTCGATAGTTTATACACCCTAATAGAATTAGTTTTATGTGACAGTAACTAAAACCTTATTGACTTCGATCAAACTTAGAGAAAGTTTCACATAAAGTGACCTTTGCATGCCCCTAACCTACCAATAATTATATAACATTATATATTATATGTTTGACTGTATGTCGAAACCCTGTTTCCCAAAGAAGGGGATTCATAAAGATTGGCAACATTTGTTTAGAAGATGTTGTCAAATTTGAGAACTTGGGAACTTTGCCAACAGATTGGAATGGAATCAATGAGGTGGTCAGAAACAGAACTAATGTAGGCATTGTTTGCTACTATTCAGTGTGTAAAGTGTCTCGAAATATTAGAATGAGAATATATGATATACACTATAGTCCTAACAGGTGTGGAGTGACCTTGAGAGTCAAGTGCTGAGAGAGATAGAGAGAGGGACGAACAAACAGGAGAATGGAGAAAGTTACATATAGAAAATTTGATGTCATAAATACAAAAAAACAAACGCCTGATGGTTTCAAACTAATCCACCATTAATTAATAATAATATGTTCATACAGTTGGATAGAAAGTACATTCATAGGCCCAAGTAGTTACAAAACGCAAATTAAAAAGGTTTTCCCCGCGTAACAGTAAAATATTATTAAATAGTTCAAAAAGCATGGCTCGTATGCATATAAACATCCTAATGTAGGCGTGGTTCATTCACTAACTTGCTACATACATTTAGGAAAGTGAGGTCTATTACGGGGTATAAATTATTTGTCCTCATCCGGCCACATTATTTAGATGCATTCAGCCCAATGATAGAAAAACTGCAATTAAACATAAAAGTATCCCCAACAAAAAACACTTTACACAAAATAAAGAAAAATAGTACAGTATATATACACATTCTGCTCCAATTATAATAACAGTTTCTACAAAACTACAGATAACGTTTCGCCCACATATCACCTGGTCAAAATTATTTTCCAGATTTATCTTTTTACTTCCTTTTTAAAAATATTAACTTTTTTCATCTTTATTTCTTGTAGTATTATATTGAAAAATTTTAGTCCAATTAATCTTTATTGAGTAGAGTCCAAAAGTAGTGGTGTTTACCTGTTCTGGAAATAATTATTCAGACTTCTTGTAAAGTAATTCCCCTTTTTGTGTTCCCAATTTTTAGTTAACTAATAGTTAGGCTGTTTTCAAGTTTATATACCATTACAACCGTATCAAAAAAATAGCTTCAGTTAATTTCAAAATACCCAAGCCTTTTAACCTTAATGTCTCGTCCGCACCGCTGGGCAGCCGAAAAATATATTTTAGTGCTGTGTTTTGAAGTCTTATTAGAGGTATTAAATGACTTTTAAAAGTATTACCCCATATTACATTTAGGTAGGACAAATGCGAGTTAACCAGAGCAAAGTAGATGGGCTTTAACACGTTTGCAGTGAATTTGTAGGAGAGTTTTTTTAGCGCCCCAACTGGACCCCTAATTTTTATTGTGACAAAGGTTTATATGTGAGCTCCAGGATAGTGAGCTGTCAATGGTCAGACCGAGATATTTTGCTTTCCTTACTTGTTTGACGTATTGCCAAAGCTTATCTGGTAATTATCTATATTCTTTCTATCTTTGTTTCCTGGTCTAGTAAAAATACATATCTAGACTTTTCAAGATTTAGCGACAGTTTATTGACTCTTAACCAATGATAAACAATTTCAGGTCTGTTTGAATATTATCTGCTATAGTTTTAAAATTTTGTCCAATGTAAAATAAACTTGTGTCTCTGCATATAGTTGTAAATGTCCTGGAAAATTAACCTGGAAAATGTCGTTAACGTAAATAAGAAAAAGTAAAGGTCCAATTACCGAGCCCTGAGGGACCCCACACGTGACACCCGTACAGTGCTTTCGTGATTGTTTATGTAAGTGTATTGATTTCTGTTAGTAATATAGCTCTACTCCTCTTATTCCTATTTTAGACAGCTTGTATAATAGAGTTTCACGGTTGACAGTGTCAAATGCCTTTTTTAAATCAATAAATAAAGCTCCAGTTAGCTTAGTATTGTCATCCAATGTATTTTGTATTTTGTCAATCAATTCAAAAGCCGCCACTAGTGTATCAGATTTCCCCCTAAATCCATATTGGGGATGTTTGAAGAAATTTATTTTGTCTAAAAACTTAAGTAATCTAACTTTAAATTATTTTTTCTAATATTTTTGATATGGAGGATATAAGTGAGATAGGCCTGTAGTTTGTTGGATCACATTTCGAAATGCCACCCTTATATACAAGAATAATTTTGATATTTTCAGCTGTTCCGGAAATTGACCTTCTGTTATAGGTTTATTAACTAGAACAGATATATACTTGCAAAAAAATTTGAGCTATGTTTTAATAGTTTATTAGAACATTTATCAAAAAGCAGACATTTTGAGTTACTAAGATTCATCATATTTTTTACTTCCATTACATCTGTTAAGAAAATTGCAAATGATCCATCTATAGTGGTAGTGTAATAAGTCCACTTATCATCAGGATTTACAGGAATATTCATTGCAACATTGTGTCCTACATTTATAAAAAAAATATTTAACATATCTGCCATTTCAGGATGTTGTATTATATTCCTTGTTCATAAATTTCAATTTTGATATTTTATTATTACCTTTACAGTTTTTATTAAGAGACTTATTTATTTCCTGACACAATTGTTTAGGATTATTACTACTGCTTATAAACCTTCTTGTCAAATAATTTTTCATCAACCTTCTCTTAAGTGCTGTTACATTATTCCTAGCTAAAATATAATCACTCTTATAGTTTATATTTCTGGGTTAAATTTAACCAGTTTATATGTTTTGTCACGTAATTTAATCATTTCCAACAACTCACTGTTCACCCAACCACACCTAAGAGAATAATGAACACTATTTGTAATTATTTGACCTTCCCTTCTTTCAGCATTTTGCACTGTCGTATCATGAGTTTGTATTTGTGCTGGTGTTAATTTGTCCCAGATATTCATTTAAGCATTCTAAGATATGTAATCAATTACATGTTTGATTTTCCTCTCCACCGTGATATAATTTGATTCCAACTCCACTATTAGAATGTTGTGATCACTTAAACTATTGTTGATGTTTGAAACCCACAGAGCCTGCTGCCATCTACATTGAAATTAATTTGGTCCAATGTACTTTCATTGTTGTTAGTTATTCTAGCTGCTAGCTCATTGTATTAATGTTTGTGCTCTGCCAAATTGTTTAGAATGTTTTCAAAATATGCTAGGAAGTTATTAAGAGGCCTATATATAACACTGATCTGTAGGGGTGGGCTTAATGAGTCTATTTCAATTCTTAGAAAAAACAAACAAAAAAACACTCTCTCCATTTTCATAATCTTGAAATTCAGGTTATTAGCGTATATATACACCCCCCACCTTGTCTGTCATTCCTACAAGCAAAGTCCCTGTATATCCATTAATATTATAAAAGTTAGTTTAAGCCAAGTTTCTGTAAGTATAATTAAATCTGTTGTAAAGGCAGAGTACCTGTAGTTCATCCAACTTATTTGTAAGACTTCTCATGTTTAAGTAAAATATATTTAGTTTTGGGTTTGGGAAAACAATTAACAAATTGAGTCAAATTATCTCATTTTTTATCATTGTTTGTGATAATTTAAAACAACAAAAGAATAAAAAGGGCCCATACTAATTTGTTTATAGAAATACATGTTGCTTATCAAACCTACCTAAGCCTACTATTACCCTATTAGTAAAAAACAGAGAACTTATCCCTGTGTATAGAAATAAACATAGAGAGATAGATGACAGCCATATTTACCAATAAGACCATTTCTTAGACTAAAGAAATATTTAGCCCTACATGCTTGTCTGAAACCTGACCTATACACTTATAAACTAATGTTAACTAGTGAGTTGTGGAGGAAGAGGATTGAAGGAAATGTACCCACACTTGCGTGTAGAAGAGATATAGGTAAACTACCCCTGATTCAAAAACCCCGATCGCTCCGTCATCACTAGACTGGGATACCTTGAAGCACATTTAATATGTGAAAAAATTAGTAAAGGAAACAATCAGACGCTTGTTTTGTTTATCGAAACTTAAGTGTTTCATCAATCCAGTTAACAATAACAATATGTACCGAGCTGTTGGCCAATTTATCAACCTCGGACACAAAACAGTACCATTTTACTAGACATGACCTTTTAGAAAACACAGGATTTTGTTTTGGTCAACATTGAAAACATTTTTCTATATTATTATATTTTATAGTTATGGATAATTTCTATCAACAGAGACGGATACAATGACTTGACGTATGAACTATGAACACACTGCTAAGCAGGTGTCGGCAACTGATCGATCGGTCGATTTCGCGGCAATTTTCAATCGATCGCAACTACATTGTTATTAAAAAGTGCTAAATTTGGCCACTGTGCTTTGGCTAATTTTTAAAATTTAAAGGCTAAGGAGGCAATAACATATTTTAAAAGCGGTTTCATTTCGAAGACTATAACAATTTTGACTATAAATATATGTTATTTTTATTACTGATATCACCACGTCATACTACCTGTTCATGTTATACGCATATATGATAATCTAATTGGATGGTAATGAGGAAAGAAGCATTTGAGAGGTTATCTACCAGCATTTTTATTTTGGAAGATGGGGAAACAATTTAGGAAAAACTACCCTCAATAGACTCGACCAGGATTTGCACCCAAGTGCTCCGCTATCAGCAGGCCAATTTAACACTAGTGACACCTTAGACCACTCAGCCACTGAAGTGGGTATCTGTTATTTAATACGGTGTTTACACTTTTCAAACATCTATAGGATTTACACAATTTTCCAGAAATAAATGTTTTTGGGAATAATTTTTTATCCTATTGGTAGAGTTTAACTTGAGTAATATCTCCATGGTGTCAGCCTGCAAGGCTATACCAATCGAGAGGCTGCTGTATGTTGGCAAAGATAGGGCCAACATTTTCAAGCTGAGGGTGCCATGTGGTTAGCACAACGAGCCCGCCAGACTTCTATCTCAGTTTTCTAGACTAAAGCGCTACTTATTCATTCAATTATCTCCTCATTTGTCCTCACGAGGTTGATTTTGGTTCCGTTTCAGACCCACTGCTTCACAGACACAATTAGGGGCACTGGGGATCGAACTTGGGACTTAAGTATCTGAAGCCAGTAAATCTGACCACTATACCACTGAGGCGGTCGGGTATCAAATACTTACTTACTTACTTTATGGCATAGGGAACACAAAAGTTCATTAACTTTAAGGGTTTTAAATATATTTTTCTTATCATCGGCTTCATGTCGTGGTCAATATTGCTAAAGTGCTATGACTGAGCACTGAGTGCGTAAATTAATCAGCTCAATAACTTGACTAGTTCGATTCCCTGTTAGGTTGAAATTACTTAGTACTAGCGTGATACGAACTCGACCAAGGCACAAGAGATTTTGAACATACAATAAGTGCGTTAAAGAGTGTTAGTAACATTTACTTTCAGCTAAGAGCTTTTCTTTTAAAAAAAAGTACTTGAAATATCAGAATAATCGCTGCATTGTTATATAGAAATATTTATTTGTATCTTAATTTTGATATTATTTCTACAGTAAATAAAATAGTATCGCTGCTCATCCATTGTACTTAAATTAGTAGATACAGATAGCCTAAGCGCCAGTAATATGCATACCATTAAAAAAACTTACCCTTTACTACAAGAAGTTAAATAATCAATTATATCTTTGATTTTCTTTGTGCGCCCTTTCTTCATAAACTTGTTATTCACAAGGATATAAAATAATATTTTGTAAATACTTCACCTCAAAATTTATACAATCCCTTGGATTTTGATCGAAAGCAACAAAGGTCACATATTATTAATTATATAAAAAGTAATCACCGTGGGTACTTATTGTTCGGGATTCGATACATTTCTTCCGAAACGAGCGCACAAACTGCGAGAATGCAACAGGTTCAAATTAAAAGTAATCACATTTAACACGCTAATAAAATAAAATTAACATTTTCACATCTTGACTACCAAAAACTTTGTTCATTAACTTTTTGAAAAATAACTTATTCCAAAGTCCAATTAGAGTCAAATCCTAGACCGTAAAATAAAAACTAGTATATAAAATTATACTGAGAACGTCTCCAAATTACATTTAGACCAAATTTTATTTAAAATAACTATGTTTGATATGAGCAGGAATGTTTATTTTTATTTATTATAATAGTGGATTAAAAATTCAATGTACAGTAGTTTTCATATACTTTGAATATTAACTCTTATTATTACAACGTGTAGTGCTAAAGAATGAGAAAACTCAAGAAAGAATATAAGATAAGAGTGAAGAATTTTACATGTTTTACTGCCTCAGTTAAATAAGGGCTAATGTCATAAAACTTTGTGTATGGAGAAGCATGTGGCTTTTTCTTTGAAAATAATGTATCACTAGAGTAATACTCTCATTGAAGTAAGTAGGGACCAACTATATTTATTCACACAGCAGGAAGACTTTGTGAGTATTTTAGTTACTGAATATATTAAGATGTTTAATTGTTTATATTTAATTACGCAAATTTTCATAATTGGACATTGGCCCTTCTTATCCTAACGTACATGGTATTGTTTCTTTGACTCAAGAAGGTCACAGAGATTAGTTTAACCCTCCATTGCCGCCTGCATTCCGATACAGCAGGTTAGCCAACGCTTGCAAAATGATACTAGCTTGTAAATGGGTAATGATCATACTAACGGCACCTATTATCAGCTATGACAACTAGTAGCAGAAGGAAAAGTTGTATTTAAAACCATGTATTTTGACTAAAGAGTCGACTTGGGAGTCGTTAGAGCTCAATATCGTCGTGATTATTGAAGCTAACCCAAATTAAAAAATATGTCTAAAAAGAAAAAGAAATTATTCATTAAATAGTATGTTATAAACAAACACTCTAGCTTAATTGTACAAAGAAAATAAATAAATCCATTAATAATTTTTGTTTTCCCATTTAAAATGCATTGAAATGGAAACATTTTAATGAAAATATTTCAATAACTATTTTTAGCATGGTTTGAAAATTCCATAAGAATTATGAAAGATGCCCAGATATGTTGCTAAAATAAATAAAAAACAACAATGTTGAATTATTAAATATATTTTGTTTTAAATTCTTTTGTTTAGAACCGTGCATTTATGGGTAGGCAGGGCCTTAAGTGAATGAGTGCAATTTTTGGTTAATATATTTATTTTCTGGCAAAAAAAAATTAGACTTTGTCCTTACGTAAGACGGATTTTAACCCCACCCCCACCAAAAAAACCCAACCCAACATAAGCTAATGATGACCCCTAACCGGACATATCCCCCCCCCCCCCTAATTCTGTGACGCGAGAGTATATTCTACGTGAAGGAACTTTGTTATAATAAAACCTGCTGTTTAGTAAACAAAAGTACCAAATATAATTAGTCTCCCCGAGCAAGACGTAATATCCTCTAATTGCTGGGTCAGACAAGGGGACTAGTATCTTGGTCACGTGACGAGCTCTGAGCCAACTGTATTAGTAGAGACAGACACTATCAGCTCTGTTGTGAAACAACTTGTTACAAGGTGTAATTATATATATAGGACACGAGAAAAGGTCTAATGGCCAAAATAATAATAATATTAAACTATTGCTCCAGTAGAAACAAAGAGTTTAATATTCTCCACGTGGTGATATCAACAGTTGTTGAATATCTTTCATGAGCATGGCGATATTAGACGACAAACTTTTTTAAATTCCAGGAATCCTCGACAGACATTCAACAACTGTTGATATCACCGTGTGAAGGTAAACTAAAGGTTTCTACTGGGACAATATTTGATTTATGAGGTTTCCTCGTGTCCCCTCAATCACACCTTACATGGAAAGTGCGCGTTCTGACTTGACTTGTTTCAATACAACATCTTTCAGGATCTGTTTGTCCGCCTGAAAATACAAACACATTACTTTGCGGTCAACATTGATACATTTCCGGCGTTTAGGAATACAAGCGCTGGCTGGTAATTGTACAGTATACAGTAGTCAAGTAAACGTTTGGAGAGAGGGAGGGGTAGTATTCTGGTTGAATGACCCGCCGTGCTACCACCCACTCACTCCCTTGTCCGAGGCAGGAGGGCCACGAGGGACCAAGTGAGTCTGCCTTTCAAAAAAAAAATATATATATATTGTTACCATCTTACGTAAAAAAATATGGCGTCGGCCAACAAGCGAGCTATACAGACCGAGCGACCGCTGAATGTTGGCGAAGATAGTGCCAATATTTGGGGATAAAGGTTGTTGTTATGTGGTCAGCACATTAAACGTTAATCTCACGTTTCTAGACCGTAACTGCTACATGTTTATTCAAGTAACTCTTCATTTGTTCTAACAAGGCTGAGTTGATCCCGTTTCAGACCCACAGAAACATCTGGAAGCTTCGGTCATCGAAGCCGGGACCTCTGGATCTGTAGTCAGGAACTCTAACCTCTTGACTACAGAGGTGGTCTAAGTAAAAAAATGACTAGATTTTAAAATTGTTGCTGTTACAAAAATAAAATTAAGGTTGGATAGTATTCTAAAGACTTAACTTGCGCACAAATTGCTAACCACCCCAAATAACTACAAACTTTCAAATTGTGTAGTTCTACAAAGTTTAAAAGATGACTTGGTCCGCATTGTTTTGTTTTTTTATCACCGCGTCTTACTACTTGTTCAGGTTGTATCCATATAAGATAATTATTATAATGGGGTAGAGATGAGAGTGGAACTATTTTAGGGGTCATCTACCAGTGGACAGAAAGTGGGACACCATTTATAAAAAAACACATCCTTAATACAAGTATTCAGCATTCAAGTCTCTTGCGAGAGTGATGCCAAGTGGTGCCCAACTGGCGGCCAGCCGTCCCAGTATCCAGGGGGGAAGATGTGAAATATAAACATTGCCATGATTGCGTTTTATTTTACATTTATTTTATTACTATAATATATATTAATAATGCTAAGTTGTTTTGTGTGTACGTGCATATTACATAGTACATTTTTGAGAGATTATATTAACTTATTTTGTCAGTAAAATTTGAAAGATTTACCAACATATAATATCATTTATACATAATTATTGAAATAATTGTTTATTAAGTGTTGTTTACGGGCCTATATTAGGTTATTGGAACTGATAAGATTTGAACCTTGGGGTGAGGAACGTTGCACCACCCTAACATAGACCATTCTGCCACACAAGACAATATACTGAACTGCCAATGATGGGGGATCGGGGATCTAATCCCGGTTGGTTGTATGGTTGTTTTTTTTCATAGATAGGTTTTTATTCTCTCTATCTACGTGAATGCATGTACACTTCGTCTAATTTCATCCTTACCCATCCCTAACACATTATCGTAATTAGTATATATGCGTATAACATAGCGGGTAGTAAGACGCCATGTTAAATATTCGCCCCGTCAGGAGCTGAGATCGATCCTTGTCGGCGCACAATATGACCGCCGCTATCATTTATATCTGCTCTCCTCTATTAAGTTAATGTGGGAGTTAGAGGGGGGTGGGGGCATTGCAGGCTCGGTGTACCCCACCGGCTGGCACCGCCTGGTACCATCTCGACATTCTTAACTCGTTTGACAAATTGCTCTTCCTCAGTCCATGTTATTGTCTATTATGTCGACAGGCAAATGGTTTCTTGAAGTTAGTTGTCCTCTTTGTTCGTATTGCTCTTGGAGGAAATAGCTATAGAGAAACAACCTTTTCAAACAGAGCCATATAGTGTTTTAACTTTGTACTAGCAAGTTATACAGAATAGCTTAACTTTGTACTAGCAAGTTATACAGAGTAGCTTAACTTTGTACTAGCGAGTTACACATAGTAGCTTAACTTTGCACTAGCAAGTTATACAGAATAGCTTAACTTTGTAATAGCGAGTTATACAGAATAGCTTAACTTTGTGCTAGCGAGTTACACAGAGTAGCTTAACTTTATACTAGCGAGTTACACATAGTAGCTTAACTTTGTACTAGCAAGTTATACAAAATAGCTTAACTTTGTACTAGCGAGCTACACAGAGTAGCTTAACTTTGTACTAGCGAGTTACACAGAGTAGCCTAACTTTGTACTAGCAAGTTATACAAAATAGCTTAACTTTGTACTAGCGAGCTACACAGAGTAGCTTAACTTTGTACTAGCGAGTTACACAGAGTAGCCTAACTTTGTACTAGCAAGTTATACAGAATAGCTTAACTTTGTACTAGCGGGCTACGTAATGGTTCTATGTTTATTCCAATTTTCTTATGAATGGACTTATTTGACATTTAGGAAACTTTACTAAATTATACGTTCATATATTCATACATCAAGTCATGTGCGCTACATATATTAGGCGTGCACAAGGTGTGGCTAATGGAAGATGAAGGGTCCGCGATCGAAGCCCTCCTGCATTCCACTGAGATTTTTTTTTTAACTATTACAATAAATAAAAACAAGGAATCAATATTTTACTTTATAATTTTATTCTTTGATCTACAAATTTTAATAAACAATGTCATCCGCCGACTGAAAATGACAATGATGTGATCCAAGACCAAGACCTAACCCCCAGTTGTCCTTTGTTCGTGATGTCGGGGCCTCCCCTCGGGACAACGACCAGATTCTAAAAACTTCGGTCATTTTCCTAGTTTTGCGGCTGGGGGGAGGGGGGGCAGTGCACCCACGCCTCTGCCGCATGTCAGTTTCAAATGATAGATAATATCTGGGTCATTCTTGTGAAACAGGCAAATATCAGTCTCTGTTTATTAATTTTATTAGGGTTATAGTAAAAAAAAAATTACATACAAAAAATAAAAGCCTATTTTAATGATATGAAAACATTATTCAAATTAATATTTTTTATTTTTTTTCAACATTTTTTATGGTTAGAACATGTCCAAAGTCATTGTCCTGGCCTGTCTACACACACATTTTGTCAAAATAAAATAACATTTACCTAATGGATATTTAAAATTTTAAAAATATCTTAGTGACATGTTTTCATATTTACTTCACGCTTAGCAAAATTCTTATTTATGATTTTTTAAATTATTGAATAACATGTATAATGTATTCCTAAACAGCTGTCTCCAAAATAATAATCATTGTCCTGGCATCTTGAGTTACATTTGCTGGTGCAATAAGAGATGGCAGCACATGTTAGCTTATGGGATGGTGGTTGAAGTTTTGTCTTCTGCTACTTGAGAGTGTGTGTATTATAGTTTTTTTTCCTTCCAGTTATTTGACAATACCTAATTTGAATAGAGGTTTTGTCTATTTATGTTTTTAAACTGTCATTGTCCTGGACACTCTAGAAGACCAAAGGTTAGATGAGATTTTTTCTTTCTTCTTGTTTTAAGTACTAAAATCAGCTCTACTGTTGATGTGAAAATCTTAACCTCAAATATTTTGGAGGGAAACTTTTATTCCATGTGGAAGCCTATTTCATCATTGTCCTGGGCATCATTGTCCTGGTTAGTTAGAGCCAGGATAATGATGATTTGGCAGGACAATGATAAATAATTCTGCTTTATTTAAATTTTTAATTTATATTGTTTGTGAAATACTTAACTTTAGGCCTAAGTCTAATTTAAAATGGTTATTATTCTTGTCTAGTTATATTTAAAACTCAGGCCTACTAAATTCTATCCATTATTTTTCAAATTAAGCAGGTGTGTGTTAAAATTCAATCAAAACTAAAAGTTAGACTTGAGGTTATTACAAAGTGACCTGGCAGTGAGGCATTGGACTTCCGTGCTAGCGGTACGAGGTCTAATCCTCGGTTCCGCCACAGATTTATCTGATTACCAAACCCTTCCTTCACCTCTGACAGACGTGTATTAATCACAACTTGTGAATGTGGGGAATGCCAGGCCTCCACCGTGGTTCGGATCCCACGTTAAACTGTAGGTCCTTCATTTCATCTCGCAATCACCCTACCATTACACATTAGCGTAAGTGCGTATAACCCGAACGGGTAGTAAGATGCGGTGCTAATAATAATAATAATAATAATAATAATAATATTACAAATAATGTCGGGTAGCCAAAGAAGAAGTAAACTATTTATTTTATTTATACAAATGTAAGCTTATTCATTTATTATGCATTTTTTTTACTAAAGTAATGATTTTCTTTTTAGTCTTTTAACTGCAATTGGAGTTTCCAATCAAAATGGCTAAGAAAAAACAATATAATGAAGATCGGTTAGCAAAGAAAAGGTTGGCAGAAAAAAAACGCCAAGAAAAAATCAAAGGTGACCCAAACCGTGAATTACAAGAAAAATTAAAAAGACATGTGAAGTATGAAAGACAAAAGAAAACAGGTGTAGTTAAACCAGTACATAAAATGACGGCCAGAGAAAAGAGATTAACACGTAAAAAGTGGAAAGAAAATTCTAAACGCTACAAGCTGGAAAAAAAATTAGCAAACGAAAACGCATGTCCTGACACCATAACTGATTCCGTAGAGCCTCTTCCTGGCACAGCAAATAACAATATTAATACTAATAGTGATTCAGATGGGAGAAAATCTCGTGGGAGAAAAAAAGTCCGAAGAGACAGAGCACAAGCCTACAACAATATAAAAATACTAAAACTAAATTTACAAAAAACTCAAAGAGATTGTCAAAAGTACAAAAAAAAAATTTTTTAGATTGCTTACGAAAAATGAAAATGTAAGTAAGGAGTCAACACCACGTACCAAAGTGCGTGGACTTTTAAAAGGCAGGAAGGTGTCCAATGTAGTGAGGAGAAGGTTGATTTTTGGGGAGGTTGTATCTGAACAATTGAAAAGGAGCTATGCACAGCAAAAAAAACAAGTCAAAACAAATGTACACAAAAATTATTTCAGGTAAAATTATTAAAAAGTATAGATTTTTGAAGGAAAGCAAACCTTTTTTAAAATATAAATGTTTTGTTGATAGTTATAACAGATATGATTTAATTTATGAGAGAAAAATCAAAAGTGAGGGCATAAAGCTTGAAGAAACCATCACATCCTTCTTAGAAAAAGAAGAAAACAGTCGCTTTTGCCCAGGAAAAAAAGACTGTATAACAAAAGGGAAGGTAAAGAAACAAAAACGGCTTTTAAACGAGTCTCTGAAAACTCTGCATGCCAAATTTCTGTCAGAATGCCCCTATAAAATTAGCTATGCAACCTTTTGTAAATACCGACCATTCTGGGTGGTGCATCCTTATGTAAATAAAAGAGACACATGTGTATGTGTTACACACGAGAACATGAACCTTCTATCTGAAAAGTTGCATTTGTTGAAAGTCTTTAACTCTAAATCCACCGAAGATACTATGAAAGAAATGACTTGTAATTATGAAGGAAGAGAAAATTGCCTACTTCGTAAATGTGATGTCTGTAAATCTAATCTGGTAATATACAATCAATTTGATAGCAACGAAAATATAAGTTATAAAAAATGGGTTACCAAGAAGGATAAAAGAGAAGTAAAAGGAAAACCAATTGTGGTTAATATTATAACAAAAGAAGAAATACAAACAACTGTTGGTGGAATGGTAGCCGATTTTGAGCGGTCCATTCCAAAATATATTATCCATTCAGCCACTGCTAAACATCAACTGCATGAACTGCGTGAGATAAAGGATAACCTTGCAGAGAATGCTGTCCTGTTTCACATTGATTTTAGTGAAAACTACAACTGCAAATATTATAACGAAGCTCAAGGTATGCATTTTGGTGCCTCTAGAACACAGATTTCACTACATACAGGAGTTTATTACTTGAATCTTGACAATAAAACTACACCAACAGCATTTTGTTCTTTATCAAAATCTTTGAGACATGATCCAGTATCAATTTGGGCACATTTGAGTCCTATTCTAGAAAAAGTAATGAACATTAAAACCATTAATAAAGTTTACTTTTTTAGTGACTCTCCAGCAACCCAATACCGTAATAAAACTAACTTTTTTCTTATGGCAAAAGTGTTTTTATCATTTTGAGTTTTTTGTGTAATGATTGAGTTTTGTCTTTAAAAAAATAGTTGATTAATACTATCATTGTTTTTAGGTTCAGGAATTATTTCAAACCTAGGCCTGCAAAGTGGAGACTGGGTGGTTGTCTGCTACGACAAACTACTATATCCTGGTGAAGTAGTGTCAGCCAACACAAATACTTGTGAAGTGAATGTAATGGTCCCTGCTACTGAGAAAACATTTAAATGGCCAAATCAGAAAGACATTCTAAGCTATTTGTATAAGGATGTTGTGAAAAGAATTGATCCCCCTGAACCATGTGGCAACCGTGCATCCTAATTTGTTTTCAAGGGCTTTCCTCTTTGTGATTAGCCTTAGGCTTCCCTAATTAGTTTTAAGAGTAATTAAAATTGGTTATATTAACTTTATGGAATGTATCAACATAAACATACCATAAATACATAAAACCTGTCCTAGTAAACATTAATATAAAAGTATCTAATTTGACTTTTTGATATTTGCATCATTGTCCTGGCAGTACTGTCATTGTCCTGGAATGTTGTTTTGAAATTATTATTTTTTTATATGAATTAACAAAATAAATATACTGCTGGTATGTTGATAAATTTGACATTTATTTGCCACTAATTTTAAAAGTTAAATTTGCCTGTTTCACAAGAATGACCCATCTATAACACTGATATAGCTACTGTAAAAATATGTCTATGTCTTGTTACATTACGAGTCTTGGCGAGCGTTAATAGTCGCCTATTAACCCCCACGTTGTGTCGCCATTTGTTACATTACGTTTCTTCAGCCCCTTGTTGGAATGCTATTTGTTACACTTTTCGCGTTCCGCCCCTCGTTGGACGCCATTTGTTACACTTCGTAATATTTTTTTATTATAAATCTCCCACGTTGTGTCGCTATTTGCTATATTACATAACAGAGTCATTTAAGAGTCACTCCGTAAATCATTATTTCTATTACGCAACTATGTGCTTTACTTATTATGCCTCGTTCCTTATCATTAGACTTTAATAAATGATAATATATCACATAAAGTTTGATATCTGTTTATTCTTTAAATTGAAATCATATTGTTATTAATATTTTCTAATCGAAACACGATCATGTCGAGGGCCTAACAATTATAATCACTGATCGCTTAAAGCACGTCCATTCAAAACCACGACCGATTGCACAGTGAAATACGGAGTTTCAAAAAGTCACATATATCTGAGTTCAATAGAAGCTTCTCGAAGGAATCTTCCTAACGGTAAATTACACACCTACAAACCCAGAACAAAATACCTATTGCTTTTGGAAGCTTCTCGAAGAGGAAATACTTTAAAAGATCTTAACATTTCTTAAATTTAGCTCCAGTAGATGCTGCCATCTTACCACGAGGCGTGAACTAACTAGTAAATAATTTAGAGGAAGACGTGATTTAAGCGCCACGTAATAGGTTGTAAAATTTAAATAAAGTAAAATATGTTTAATTATATGTAAAATATTTTTGAATATATGAATAATTAGAATGATAAATGGTCAATGCTTTCAAATACTCCTTAGGGTCAATCTATTGCATTACAATACCCCCCAAAGTGTATCGGAAAGTAGAGACTAGTCTTATACTTTTTGATACGCTTTGCCAAAATAAAAAAAAAAGACATGATCGCTTTTCGTACACCCTGTATAAGTTTTATAAATTTTTACAAAATTTTCACTATTTTGAAACATCCTGTATAGTTTCACAAAATTTACTTAAAGTTCAATATTTTTAAACATCCTGTATAGAATTAACAAAATTGCATCAAGTTCAATATTTTGAAGTGGAAGTTATATGAATTAAGCATTAAAATAAAATTTATCAGTTATAATTAGGATTAACTAAAATAAGATAATCTAAGTAAAACATTTAGTATAATTATGATTAAATGAAATAAAATATCTAAGTAAGATGTCAGCCTAATTATAATTAACTGACATAACATAGTCTAAGTTTATTATATTAAGAAAATTTAATTTAATTGTCTCAAATCGAAGTGTCTTTTAATTAATCTTTGCCAAGCAATTTGCATTTCCTTTATGTCTTGTCTTTTTTTTAATTCTATACAATCTTCTTTAAATAATTGTTGCACTTCGTTTCATGATCCTTCACGGATCCACTTTTGTGATTTTTTTCACACACTTAACAAAGGCTCTTAACACTTTGTTACACTTACTCTTAAAAGTCTCTTGGCCAAACTTGCTATATGATCACAAACATTTACAACTTTATGTACCAAACGGTCAATTAAAATTTGCTATATGAGCACCACATTTGCTGAAAATAGCTTAACTTAACATAAAAATTTAAAATAAACATAATTAACTAGTAAAACATATAAGTACATTGTTTAAATCATAGAAATGGCAATATCATACACATACATTGTCTAACAACAGAAAAATATGATTATCATACAGTATCATTGATTTAATTAGGATGACACTTAACCCCTAGTAAAACAAAATGAAAAACAACAACTCGATGCTGAATCTCTCCATAGCACAGAGAACCATAGTATATACAATCTCTAACAAGACCTTAGTGGTTTAATACAAGCTCACATTTTGAAATATTCTTATAATTAATTATTATGATTATTATTCCTTTAAAAATTTTATTTAAAAGAAAGTTGCTTTAAACTTGTGACATAATATTGATTTATTTTTATAACAGGCTCAATAAAGGCTAACTCCCAAAAACTGGAACGTATCCTCAGGATACTTCCCGGCATACAGTGACCGACAATCCCATTTCTCAGGCCTTCAAAACACACAAGAGGCGTTCTCTTAACGGTCCAAACCTCGTTCAAATGTCTGGTAACCACAGGCGGTTCAGAACTCTGCTGACCCCTTGGCCCAGAAAAACTCTCAAAACTCTAATACGGGTGGTCCAGGTTCAATGCCTGCCCCCTAAAACTCACAATACTTAACTCGGGTGGCCCAGGTTCAATGCCTGCCCCCTAACACTTACAAAATTCCCATAACTCGGGTGGCCCAGGTTCAATCCCTG
This sequence comes from Timema cristinae, assembly GCA_039000515.1. Lineage (NCBI taxonomy): Eukaryota > Metazoa > Arthropoda > Insecta > Phasmatodea > Timematidae > Timema > Timema cristinae. Next base: position 92,182 of record JBCFYV010000398.1, on the reverse strand, counting down.
CCCCCTAAAACTCACAAGGTAGTCAGACCTCTGCGACAAAACTACTCTCTTGCCAAACGTCGAAGAATCCAAGTCCTGACATCACAACATGTCACTGTATAGCAGAAATTACCTGCCTCAACTCAATTTTTATTATAAGCTTGTCTTAAATTACCTGTCTGACCTGGTGCTTTCCGGGTACACCCCACCCTCAACTGACTATACTTTGTAATAAATCCATTTCTACTCCTTCCTTCACCAAGCACTTCAGAGGATGCTTCCCTCCCTCAACTGACTATACTTTGTAATAAATCCATTTCTACTCCTTCCTTCACCAAGCACTTCAGAGGATGCTTCCCTCCCTCAACTGACTATACTTTGTAATAAATCCATTTCTACTCCTTCCTTCACCAAGCACTTCAGAGGATGCTTCCCTCCCTCAACTGACTATACTTTGTAATAAATCCATTTCTTCTCCTTCCTTCACCAAGCACTTCAGAGGATGCTTCCCTCCCTTGAATTTGTTATTAATAATGAAAACAAAATGAAGTACTTGTCCTTACTTTCCAGAGTTGGACTGTATTGAAATATTAAGGAGGGTCACTTTCCACACTAATCTTTACAATGAAATGGCCCTTATTTACAAGGTTAAGAAGATAAAATTACATAATATACTAAGAGCTTGTTGCTTAATAATTCTAATTACATTATTATTATTTCTCACCCCCTCTCCGATTCCTTAGCTACCTATTGTCAAATCCTATCAATACTCTTTCCATCTCCTTCACATTTTGGGCACTAACACTTAACAATACATTTTGTACCTGAAGAGGAAAGTGATTTGTTAGATGTTTCACCAACCTGTGTTCCTCCAATGGATAATTTAAATACCTAGCCTGAGAAACAAAACCATGAAAATACTCATTCATTGTGCCTTTCTTGGAATCATATATATTATTAAATATTAACTGCAGAAAGTCGTCCTGCATCTCTTGAGACCAAAAGTGATCCAAAAATGCGCGCTTAGCCTGTTCATAGGTCTCCCATTCATCCTCTAAATAACTGGCCCAGTTCCTAGCCTCCCCTTCTAAACATGAGAGCAAAATTTCAATTTTGTTCCTTTCCCTTAAATCCTCTTCTTTCCAAACTCTCTCAATTTTTTGCAAATATTGAGCCACAGATATTTTGTCCTTTGCTCCCCTATACCTAGGAATGAGTGACAAAGTAAGGTCATTGACATTTTTGGTTAAGAGATTGTGACTACACCCATTTTTGTTATCTGTCCCCCTACCTTTATTAAGTTGTACTTGATCAGCTAAGTTGTTTATTTTCTGATCTAAAGTGCCAACCGTTTTTTTGTTTTCATTTACAATTTCTTTTATCTCCACAATTTCTTTCCTTTTTATTTGAATCTCCTCATTAATATTTTCCTTAATAAATTGCCTATTAGCATCCTCTTGCCCTTCAATTTCTAACCTCACCTTTTCTATTTGAATTTCCAAATTGGATTGCACTACCTGAACAGCTGATTTGTTGTGTGCTATCTGTATATCCTGTGTTTGTATTTGTTTTTCTGATTTACTGGTTTCTTTATCTAATTTTTTCTCCAAACCCTCTGTTTTGTTTGTCACTGAAGATATTTGATCAATTAACTTAAACTGTTCCTTTCTTAGATTTTCCTGCCTAACCTCTAAATTTCCTTGTTTTTTTTCTCCTTCTGAAACCCTGTCATTAATTTCATTAATTCGTTGGATAAAATTTTGATTAATTAATTCTAAATTCTCAAATTTTTTATTTATATTCTTTGATTGTTCGTCGACCTTTTGGTTGAGTTTAGTTTCTAAAGTTTGTCCCATTTTTTCCAAATCCTTTTTAAAATCCTGTTTATTTTCTGATGCAGTTCGATCAATTTTACATCCGAGTTCTCTCATATTTTCTAATATAACATTTAAAAGATCTACTTGTTCTACTGGTTTAGTCACCCTATCTTCCACTAAGGTTATTGTTCCCCCTACACTTTGATTCAGCGTTTGCAGGATTACTTCGTTACTTGCTACCTCCCCAGAGCTAGCCCCTACTTCCTCCTCACTCCCTTCTTGTTCCTGTTCACAATTTGCCCTCCTGAATTGACCTGCCCTTTCATCCTCCTCATAAATAAATGGCATTGTGTCTTCATCATCATACTCTTCAGGTTCTCTTATCACCTTGTCTGCCATGTTGAAAATTTAAATAAATTTTTCTTAAGTTAATCTATGAATTAATTTTGTGTTAGGCCTTGACAAATTTCAAGTACTATTGATCTAAGAATTACTTTTTATAGTGAGAAATTTATTTTAAAATTAGGCCCATACACTTTTATATTGTTAGTTTTAATTTGATTTGTGAAATCCCAACATATAGAAACAAAAATTTACTACCCCCAAAATACACAATTGAAATTAGATAAAAAAAAAATATTTTTTTTTTAATTAGAGTTACAGCTTCTGTTGACCACTTATCTGTCCTCGACGCTGTTTCTTGACTGCATGCCGTCTCCAAAAGGTCCTCCGTCCCGTTCCTTGATGGTGTGCCGTTGGTGTGCCGTCTCTTGCAGGTGTGCCGTCGGCGTGTCGTCTCTTGCAGGTGTGCCGTCTCCAACAGTCCTTTGCGCTGTTTCTTGACTATGCCGTCTCCTTGGTATGGTGTGCCGTCCTTTGGTGATTATGTGCCGTCTCCTGGTGTGCCGTCTCTTCCTTTAGCTCAGTTGACGCACCTCTGTCTCAGTTCGCGGTATTCGAGCCCCACGTTGGGCGCCATTTGTTACATTACGAGTCTTGGCGAGCGTTAATAGTCGCCTATTAACCCCCACGTTGTGTCGCCATTTGTTACATTACGTTTCTTCAGCCCCTTGTTGGAATGCTATTTGTTACACTTTTCGCGTTCCGCCCCTCGTTGGACGCCATTTGTTACACTTCGTAATATTTTTTTATTATAAATCTCCCACGTTGTGTCGCTATTTACTATATTACATAACAGAGTCATTTAAGAGTCACTCCGTAAATCATTATTTCTATTACGCAACTATGTGCTTTACTTATTATGCCTCGTTCCTTATCATTAGACTTTAATAAATGATAATATATCACATAAAGTTTGATATCTGTTTATTCTTTAAATTGAAATCATATTGTTATTAATATTTTCTAATCGAAACACGATCATGTCGAGGGCCTAACAATTATAATCACTGATCGCTTAAAGCACGTCCATTCAAAACCACGACCGATTGCACAGTGAAATACGGAGTTTCAAAAAGTCACATATATCTGAGTTCAATAGAAGCTTCTCGAAGGAATCTTCCTAACGGTAAATTACACACCTACAAACCCAGAACAAAATACCTATTGCTTTTGGAAGCTTCTCGAAGAGGAAATACTTTAAAAGATCTTGACATTTCTTAAATTTAGCTCCAGTAGATGCTGCCATCTTACCACGAGGCGTGAACTAACTAGTAAATAATTTAGAGGAAGACGTGATTTAAGCGCCACGTAATAGGTTGTAAAATTTAAATAAAGTAAAATATGTTTAATTATATGTAAAATATTTTTGAATATATGAATAATTAGAATGATAAATGGTCAATGCTTTCAAATACTCCTTAGGGTCAATCTATTGCATTACAATCTACAGTTTCTAAAAAATGCTTATATGTCCATTTGTTGGGGTATATATCACTCGTAACACAGTTTGTGTACAGATTAGCCGGTACTAACGTACTATTGTCCAGGGAACGCCCGAATGTACTAATCGTACTTCCTTTCTGTGGAGGCTTTTCCCATGTTCCTATGAAATGAGGTAATGTTTATATGAGGCTGGTAGTGATTATATGAGGCTGATAGTGAGTATATGAGGCTGATAGTGAGAATATGAGGGTGATAGTGAGTATATGAGGGCGGGGAAGCAGTGTTAACCTAAGTCTTATCAACCCAACTCTGGTGACTGTTGGGATAATGCTCTTTTCGGGAAAAATACCCAAGGTCCCAGCCGGGAATCGAACCTGGGATCCCGAGGCTCGTAGTCAGGTGCACTGACCACTACACCATGAAGTGAAATATTACCATATTATAGTTGACCGCGTCAGACGAGCGACAGGAACAACTTGGTCTCATTGGTTACAAACCAATACACTGCATCCATCGCTCTTGAATGGAACATTATTCATTATTTCCTGAAGCTTTGGCCGAGCATATCGTGATTTACAGCGAGATAGGTTATATAATATAATGGTTAGCACACCCGACAAGGTTCAAATTGACCGCGATATCAAATTCTAAATATTCTCGAGAGCTTGGTCCTAATCTGAAAATATCTGTGAATTGATTTTTAAAAATCTTGTAGATATGTTTGCGTTACTACTGTAGATCTAATATATATTTCTACATACATCTCTGGTTCGATTCCCTGTCGGAAGCGTCAAATGGGGACTAACAAGCCGGGGCCACACTAGTACCGTGTCCCCGACACGGTCATGGCTGCGATACGCTTCTATCAGACCAAACATTGTCGTAGGTCAGGAACACATCGTGAGAAGGACAATTTTCAACTATTATTATTTGTTTAAAATAATTCCAGCTGAGTTTATGAGATCCTAAATGTCAACGTTTATACTCAAGATTAACTTCTCCTGAGGGTGTTAACACCAGAAACAACATCAAACAAGGTTCGGTGGGCGCGCGGTCTAACGCGCTACTCTCGCAATGGACTAGACTGCTGATGACAAGGAGATTGGTGTTCGATTCCAGTCGGGTGCTCTGAGGGCAGTTTTTCCTAAATATAGTGTTCCACATTCACTGGTGCAATTCCTCTAAATTCAACCTTCCTCATTCTTAACACATTAGAATAGTATGTATATAGGCGTATAACCCGAACGGGTAGTAAGACGTCAATGAGTGCGAGCCTTTGTAGACCCGTTACGTTCATAAATCATACTTCAATTATTTTTTATCATCAATAACTAAACTAATTTTAAGGTTGGCCCGACATTTGTTCTCCCCCCCCCCCCCCCATCTAACCCTCCCCCACTCGTCTCTCAACACACAATATTTTGAAGTATAAAAGGCTCTACTCTACAGTTAAACCGCAAGCCGCCACTCTAGACGAAGCGAGGGTTGGTTCTGACGGTGTAATCCGGTGCCAATAAACGAGCGAGTTGTCTTGCTCCAGTTTAATTCCATTGTTCGTTCCAAATCTGCCAGTCAAGTCAACTTGTTCGCTCTCTTTTTTGGATTTATGCTGATGGCCTGTCGACATTTATTTCCATTTTAATGTAAACTTGACTTGTTTGTGGTTTCACAAGCTGTTTTTTCGAGATTATTGTGGTTTTCTCTCTAAATAGTTGAATGAATTTGATCATTCAGCAACTGAAATATTGCATTTTCTCTACTTATTAGCAATTCCGTTGATATTGTGAACTTTTGTGCTGCGTAACGTTTCTTTGTTTTTAGTTGAAAAAAGGAAATAGGACAAGAAATTGTTCAAACTACTTGTTTTTTTTCAAGCGATGTTGCAATTTGACATTTTACTGCCCTGACCTTCTTCGGGACCATGGACCAATCTTTTCATGAGGGGCGGGTACCATCAACTCTCAAAATTCGAGCTCTCCTTGCGCACACACAAAATTTTTTTTTACATGGTCTTGATCTTATTGTTTGACAACTTTTAGTAAAAAAGAATAAATACTAGTAACTTTCACACCATTGGTTCAACTTAAACTCAACTCGCGTTAAAAATAGATCAATGATCCTTTTAACCAAAATATGTTTACAGCCGTCATCTTGAATAACTTTAAACTTTTTAAATTTCAACTTATTATGGTCAAACATTCAAACCCTGGTGACACACAACACGTGATAGCAGTTAGGAATCATGTGACACACTGGATAGTTTGCGATATTGTATTCATACATCTCTAACTTAGCTTTGCCTTCTCTCGGCACCTCGGAGGGAAAGTCTGTCTGTCTGTCTGTCTGCCATTACCTCGGGCCAGAGCCGAAACTTTTTACCTAATGGGCTAAAACTTGGTATCTGAGGTTTTTATAAGGTCCCCAAAGGGGTTTTTGGAATTATATATTTAATACTAAATTTAAGGGAAATTTACTGAAGGGCAAAAAGAGAAATAATCAATTTTCTATAAATTTGCTCCAACGATTTTGATTAAATTTGGTAGATTGTCGCTGTTTATCGTTATAACCAAGATGGCAACTATTCTCATTTCCTCGTGAAAATGACTCTGAGGATCTGTTTTAGTTTTGTTGGCATTGCACGGACAACGCAATCAATAGTCGACCTTATACTTTGCTAGTACTTGAGAATATGACGTACGTAAGGTTGACTATCGATCAGCAGCCGAGGACAAATAGATGGTTCATTTCATTCCATTATAATAATATAAAGCTGTTCTTGATGACTATCGAATGAACGTCGGATAGTTCGCCACCCTTAGTTTACATCATTCTGTGGTTGCCACCCCTAGTTTATAACAATGGTCCGACCATCAGAAGAGAGATAATAACTGGAATGTTTGGAGCAGTTATCACCTGCACCCAGTTTGAGAATCAATCTCAACTTTTAGGACAAGGACAATGTTGCATGAGAACAATGGAATGTTTAGACCAATTATGATTGTATAGTCATTTGAAACAGGAAACTGTTATTCCTACATTTCTTGATTCGTCTTGTAAATAAAAAACAACATGAGTACTTGTAAATTTGAGAATTGACACAACCATCGAATCCTGGACCCTTGGCTTTGCGTGTCGATGCTCTAACCACTGAGCTATCCAGAATGTGTTCTATGCTCAGGTCATTGTTCACCCATAGCTTGAGGAAGAGTCTGTGATGGATGTGTGGAACTCACCAGCTCATGTGGTGAGAACCCATCCCTGTTCTAGGCAACCCTCGCACCACCTACCACCGGAAATAAATGTTCGGGAGCTTCTTTCACACGTGTTACCAACATTACAATACAACAACCATTCATTCTTCTTCTTGATTATCAGATAACTTAAAACTTTATTCTTCGTAATTAATAGCTAACTTAATTTTATGAAAATAGGGGGGAAACTAAGCAAGTAAAAATAAAAATACAAACTTATTTTGTAATAGAACTCGGTCTGTAAAGAATATAGAAATGGTTTTCTTTTTTTATTCATAATAACTTTATACTTGGTTTGATAAAGTGAATTGTTTAAAAATCCTCCGCGATGTTATTGTAAATAAATTCACTTGCTGTGCGGCTCGTGTAGCAGCCATAGCTTGGCGTATGGGGGGATTTAATAAAGTGAGTTAAGTTAGGTTTGAAATTAATACAACATCGTTCATATTCTGTACTTTGGTTCTATCAGCAAGTCTTACTACCCGTCCGGTTCAGCCGCATTTAAATACACTAATAGGCAGTGCACCCCCCGCCCCCCGAACCCACCAATAACACCCTCATTCTAGGGTTATTGTTATGTAAGGAATAACAAGATGTGTAACCTTTATTGTGCAGAGTGTCGACAATCAAAAACACTTTTTAGATCATACAAAGCTCAAATATTCATTTATTAGTTCATAACACATTCCTGACACCATGGCTTAGTTCATAACACATTCCTGACACCATGGCTTAGTTCATAACACATTCCTGACACCATGGCTTAGTTCATAACACATTCCTGACACCATGGCTTAGTTCATAACACATTCCTGACACCATGGCTTAGTTCATAACACATTCCTGACACCATGGCTTAGTTCATAACACATTCCTGACACCATGGCTTAGTTCATAACACATTCCTGACACCATGGCTTAGTTCATAACACATTCCTGACACCATGGCTTAGTTCATAACACATTCCTGACACCATGGCTTAGTTCATAACACATTCCTGACACCATGGCTTAGTTCATAACACATTCCTGACACCATGGCTTAGTTCATAACACATTCCTGACACCATGGCTTAGTTCATAACACATTCCTGACACCATGGCTTAGTTCATAACACATTCCTGACACCATGGCTTAGTTCATAACACATTCCTGACACCATGGCTTAGTTCATAACACATTCCTGACACCATGGCTGATAGGAGATAGTGGAGGAGGCTCATCACGAGGCCTGTTAGAAGATAGTGGAGGAGGTTCATTACTAGGCCTGTTAGAAGATAGTGGAGGAGGTTCATCACGAGGCCTGTTAGAAGATAGTGGAGGAGGCTCATCACGAGGCCTGTTAGAAGATAGTGGAGGAGGTTCATTACTAGGTCTGTTAGAAGATAGTGGAGGAGGTTCATTACTAGGCCTGTTAGAAGATAGTGGAGGAGGTTCATCACGAGGCCTGTTAGAAGATAGTGGAGGAGGTTCATCACGAGGCCTGTTAGAAGATAGTGGAGGAGGCTCATCACGAGGCCTGTTAGAAGATAGTGGAGGAGGCTCGTCACGAGGTCTGTTAGAAGATAGTGGAGGAGGCTCATCACGAGGTCTGTTAGAAAATAGTGGAGGAGGCTCATCACGAGGCCTGTTAGAAAATAGTGGAGGAGGCTCGTCACGAGGTCTGTTAGAAGATAGTGGAGGAGGTTCATCACGAGGCCTGTTAGAAGATAGTGGAGGAGGCTCAACACGAGGCCTGTTAGAAAATAGTGGAGGAGGCTCGTCACGAGGTCTGTTAGAAGATAGTGGAGGAGGTTCATCACGAGGCCTGTTAGAAGATAGTGGAGGAGGCTCAACACGAGGCCTGTTAGAAGATAGTGGAGGAGGCTCGTCACGAGGTCTGTTAGAAGATAGTGGAGGAGGTTCATCACGAGGCCTGTTAGAAGATAGTGGAGGAGGTTCATTACTAGGCCTGTTAGAAGATAGTGGAGGAGGCTCAACACGAGGCCTGTTAGAAGATAGTGGAGGAGGCTCAACACGAGGCCTGTTAGAAGATAGTGGAGGAGGCTCGTCACGAGGTCTGTTAGAAGATAGTGGAGGAGACTCATCACGAGGTCTGTTAGAAAATAGTGGAGGAGGCTCATCACGAGGCCTGTTAGAAGATAGTGGAGGAGGCTCATCACGAGGTCTGTTAGAAGATAGTGGAGGAGACTCATCACGAGGTCTGTTAGAAAATAGTGGAGGAGGCTCATCACGAGGTCTGTTAGAAGATAGTGGAGGAGGCTCATCACGAGGTCTGTTAGAAGATAGTGGAGGAGACTCATCACGAGGTCTGTTAGAAAATAGTGGAGGAGGCTCATCACGAGGTCTGTTAGAAGATAGTGGAGGAGGCTCATCACGAGGTCTGTTAGAAGATAGTGGAGGAGGCTCATCACGAGGCCTGTTAGAAGATAGTGGAGGAGGCTCGTCACGAGGTCTGTTAGAAGATAGTGGAGGAGGCTCGTCACGAGGCCTGTTAGAAGATAGTGGAGGAAGCTCGTCACGAGGTCTGTTAGAAGATAGTGGAGGAGGACTCATCACGAGGTCTGTTAGAAAATAGTGGAGGAGGCTCATCACGAGGCCTGTTAGAAGATAGTGGAGGAGGCTCATCACGAGGTCTGTTAGAAGATAGTGGAGGAGACTCATCACGAGGTCTGTTAGAAATAGTGGAGGAGGCTCATCACGAGGTCTGTTAGAAGATAGTGGAGGAGGCTCATCACGAGGTCTGTTAGAAGATAGTGGAGGAGACTCATCACGAGGTCTGTTAGAAAATAGTGGAGGAGGCTCATCACGAGGTCTGTTAGAAGATAGTGGAGGAGGCTCATCACGAGGTCTGTTAGAAGATAGTGGAGGAGACTCATCACGAGGTCTGTTAGAAAATAGTGGAGGAGGCTCATCACGAGGCCTGTTAGAAGATAGTGGAGGAGGCTCGTCACGAGGTCTGTTAGAAAATAGTGGAGGAGGCTCTCACGAGTCTGTTAGAAGATAGTGGAGGAAGCTCGTCACGAGGTCTGTTAGAAAATAGTGGAGAGGCTCGTCACGAGGTTTGTTAGAAGATAGTGGAGGAGGCTCATCACGAGGTCTGTTAGAAGATAGTGGAGGAGGCTCGTCACGAGGCCTGTTAGAAGATAGTGGAGGAGGCTCGTCACGAGGTCTGTTAGAAGATAGTGGAGGAGGCTCATCACGAGGTTTGTTAGAAGATAGTGGGGAGCTCGTCACGAGGTCTGTTAGAATATAGTGGAGGAGGTTCATTACTAGGCCTGTTAGAAGATAGTGGAGGAGGTCATCACGAGGTCTGTTAGAAGATAGTGGAGGAGGCTCGTCACGAGGTCTGTTAGAAGATAGTGGAGGAGGCTCGTCACGAGGTCTGTTAGAAGATAGTGGAGGAGGCTCGTCACGAGGTCTGTTAGAAGATAGTGGAGGAGGCTCGTCACGAGGTCTGTTAGAAAATAGTGGAGGAGGCTCGTCACGAGGTTTGTTAGAAGATAGTGGAGGAGGTTCATCACTAGGTCTGTTAGAAGATAGTGGAGGAGGCTCGTCACGAGGTCGTTAGAAGATAGTGGAGGAGGCTCGTCACGAGGTCTGTTAGAAGATAGTGGCGGAGGCTCGTCACGAGGTCTGTTAGAATGATAGTGGAGGAGGCTCGTCACGAGGTCTGTTAGAAGATAGTGGAGGAGGCTCGTCACGAGGTCTGTTAGAAGATAGTGGAGGAGGCTCGTCACGAGGTCTGTTAGAAGATAGTGGAGGAGGCTCGTCACGAGGTCTGTTAGAAGATAGTGGAGGAGGCTCGTCACGAGGTCTGTTAGAAGATAGTGGAGGAGGCTCGTCACGAGGTCTGTTAGAAGATAGTGGAGGAGGTTCATCACTAGAGGTCTGTTAGAAGATAGTGGAGGAGGCTCGTCACGAGGTCTGTTAGAAGATAGTGGAGGAGGCTCGTCACGAGGTCTGTTAGAAGATAGTGGAGGAGGCTCGTCACGAGGTTGTTGTTAGAAGATAGTGGAGGAGGCTCGTCACGAGGTCTGTTAGAAGATAGTGGAGGAGGCTCGTCACGAGGTCTGTTAGAAGATAGTGGAGGAGGCTCGTCACGAGGTCTGTTAGAAGATAGTGGAGGAGGCTCGTCACGAGGTCTGTTAGAAAATAGTGGAGGAGGCTCGTCACGAGGTTTGTTAGAAGATAGTGGAGGAGGCTCATCACTAGGTCTGTTAGAAGATAGTGGAGGAGGCTCGTCACGAGGTCTGTTAGAAGATAGTGGAGGAGGCTCGCACGAGGCTGTTAGAAGATAGTGGAGGAGGCTCGTCACGAGTCCTGTTAGAAGATAGTGGAGGAGGCTCGTCACGAGGTCTGTTAGAAGATAGTGGAGGAGGCTCGTCACGAGGTCTGTTAGAAGATAGTGGAGGAGGCTCGTCACGAGGTCTGTTAGAAAGATAGTGGAGGAGGCTCGTCAGAGGTCTGTTAGAAGATAGTGGAGGAGGTCATCACGAGGTCTGTTAGAAGATAGTGGAGGAGGTTCATTACAGGCCTGTTAGAAGATAGTGGAGGAGGCTCATCACGAGGTCTGTTAGAAGATAGTGGAGGAGGTTCATCACGAGGCCTGTTAGAAGATAGTGGAGGAGGTTCATTACTAGGCCTGTTAGAAGATAGTGGAGGAGGCTCATCACGAGGTCTGTTAGAAGATAGTGGAGGAGGTTCATCACGAGGTCTGTTAGAAGATAGTGGAGGAGGTCTCACGAGGCCTGTTAGAAGATAGTGGAGGAGGCTCGTCACGAGGCCTGTTAGAAGATAGTGGAGGAGGTCGTCAAGAGGTCCTGTTAAAGATAGTGGAGGAGGCTCATCACGAGGTCTGTTAGAAGATAGTGGAGGAGGTTCTTCACAGGCCTGTTAGAAGATAGTGGAGGAGGCTCATCACGAGGTCTGTTAGAAGATAGTGGAGGAGGTTCATTACAGGCTGTTAGAAGATAGTGGAGGAGGGTGGGGCTCATCACGAGGTCTGTTAGAAGATAGTGGAGGAGGTCGTCACGAGGTCTGTTAGAAGATAGTGGAGGAGGCTCGAGTCACAGAAGTCTGTTGTAGAAGATAGTGGAGGAGGCTCATCACGAGGCTGTTGATATGAAGATAGAGTAGATGGAGGAGGCTCGTCACGTGGCCTGTGACTCACGAGGGCTGCTTTTTTCACTTCACATAGTTAACTACACTCATGTTTTATAACACAACACCCCCCTGCGGGACGGGGTTTAGAATAGTCCCGCAGTATCCTCTGCTTGTCGTAAGAGGCGACTAAAAGGGGAGGCATCTGTGCAGGATGTACCTCGTGCAGGACAACCCTATCCTACATCTTTCCTTTCACTTTCTTTTTTCCTTGTTTCTTTTTTCCTTCTTTTACCTTCTCTTTCCTTCTTCCACCTTCTCTTTCCTTCTTCCACCTTCTCTTTCATTGCTTCTTCCTTCCTTCTTTCTTCCCTTCCCCTGCCGTTCATCCTGCACAGAGACCTTTGGCCCCTCTGTTGACGACCTTGGCATCTAACACGGCTCTCCTCAGTTTAATATTGGATACCACCGCTTTGAGCTCCTAAGTGAAAGTGCGCCGGTTGTAATATCTTGGTAGAAGGGCCTTAGGGATGACAACCGGGTACCCTACCTTGAGAAAAGACCGGTTGCGTTCGTGAGCGTTCCGGACGTAAAATTAGCAATTTCCTGCATACACTTGCTGCGGTGACCTCTCTTCCGGCGATGCTCCATATGAAGGTTGTCATGTCTAGCGTCGTATGGAGCCCCTCGTCGGAAAAGTTAACAGGGCCCTATGTGGTAGAACAAACTGGGATAAACCTGGATCTACGATCCGAGTACTTTTGCAGGTTGTCCTCCGACTCATGACTGAGTTAATTGTCACAGCTGACACCTTACTGTCCGCTGGCACCGTACTGCCAAGTTCTGCTGGCATCTTACTGCCCGGCCCCTCACAGGGCCGTATTAATGATAAGAGGCGGAAACGGGTAAGGCCGTCCAGCCCTGTTTTGATAAAAAGCCAGGAAGTGGTGAGGCCCCAGCCCCGCTTCCTGGTGATGTCTCGAGTGGATGAAAGTGAAGATCTGAAACGTGTCAGCCCATTTATCCTCGAAAGAGTGATAAATGGAGCAGCAAAATCTGACGTTTTAATAAGGAAACTGCGTGATGGCACCATTATGATTCAGACTATGACTGACACACAATCCTCAAATATTATGGTGATCTCCGAAATACCGTTGAGCAATACGGCAAATATACAGGTGAAGGTGGAGCCCCACAGGTTCCTCAATGTTTGCAAGGGAGTGGTCACTTGTTATGACCTCGACTGCGTAAGCATTGAGGATATCTGTGAGGAGCTTTCCCCTCAGCATGTCACCGAGGTCTACCGTATCATTACCAAAAAGAACGGACAAGAGAAAAAGACGGATACATATATCCTCACCTTTGCGACTCCCATCCTCCCAAAGGATGTTCGAGCAGGCTTCCATGTGCTCAGAGTAAGGCCATACGTTCCCAATCCTCGGCGCTGCTTTCAGTGCCAGGAATTTGGGCATACGAAGCTGAGATGCCGTGGAAGGCCAACCTGTGCAGATTGTGGACAGGAGGCTCACGATACACCGTGTGAGTCTCCTAAGTTCTGCGTCAACTGCAAGGGTCCGCATTCTGCTTGGTCTCGGACCTGTCCGAAATGGAAGGTGGAGAAAAAAGTCCTGGAGATCCAATGTGAAAAGAAGATCCCTTATGCCCAGGCCCGCAAGGAATATGTATCCAGTCAAGCTCCGGTATTTCAGACATCTTATAGTCAGATTGTAAGCCAGAACATAAATTGCCCCAACTGCCATTGCGCAGTTAATATTGCCAATACGCCTACACGACCTGTGCCACTCGTCTCTACTCGAGACACTAAAAGGCAACCAGCACCATCTATGGTGGTGCCAAAATTAGTATAAGGGGCGACACCCCCGTCGAAGTCGCCTCCACCACCTTTACCCCCGAGGAGGCCTCCTCGGGGAACACCCCCGAGCCCTCCTAGGGGAACCCCTCCGAACCCTCCTCGTGGACCCCCTCCGAGTCCTCCTCGAGGAACCCCGCCGAGCCCCACTCGAGGAACACCCCCGAGTCCTCCTCGGGGTCCTAAACCATCTGCGACCGTTGTCGAGCCGCTCAACCCCGCCTCAGGAACTCCGGAGGTCGGGATGAGTGGTGGTACAGGTGAGGTCGCAAAGGCGAGTCCCACTGGTGCCTTGGGGAAGGACCAGCGAGGGACCGCCGAAAAAATAACTCTAAAAAAAGCGTCGAAGGCTTTAACAAAGCCTTCGCGTAAGGATCCCCGAACCCAGTCTCTACAAGACAAACCAAAGCCTCTCCTGAAGCGAGAGGTCCAAGAGAGATTGGGAAAAGCAAGAGGACCTAAAAAAGTCCTCAATAAATTTTTATTTTTAAAGGATAGTGTTATGGATTGTGAGGATATTTAATTAAATTATATATTAATAAATAATGTCGCTACTACAATGGAATTGTAGGGGTTTTTATGCTCGTGCAGAGGAAATTAAACTACTAATTTCTTCCCTGCATCCTCCCATCTTGTGTTTGCAGGAAACCCACTTCCGCCCAACTGACAACCCGATGCTTCGTGGGTACGATGTATATCGTACCGACAAGCCACTCTTTGATCGGGCTAGTGGAGGTGTGGCTATATTTGCACGTAACAACATATATCATAAGAATATAAATATTGTTTCTGATCTCCAAGTGATTGCTGTCAGAGTCTCCCTTCCTATGGAGGTAACCGTATGCTGCATTTACCTCCCACCAGGTGAAAGTGTTTCCAAGAGGACTCTAGAGGCCCTCTTTATACAACTTCCCGCCCCCTATATCATCTTGGGGGACTTTAACGCGCATAACCTGGTGTGGGGGTCTAATTTTACAGACACCCGCGGAGGATGGTAGAGGATATTCTTGTCTCGGGAAACCTGGTGTTAATGAACACCGGGACCCAGACACACTTCTCCACCTGCAATGGTGTATCCTCTGCCATCGACCTAGCTCTATGTAGTCCCGGGATTGCTGCTCACTTCCTTTGGGAGGTTCACTCGGACCTATGTGGCAGCGATCATTATCCAATTCTGCTTACACCTCTTAAAGATCCTCCCAGTACGGCACGAATACCCCAATGGGTGCTAAAACGTGCTGACTGGGATAGATTCCGCGAGCTCGCTGTATTTGGTGAATCCCGACATCCTGACGTCGATGGTAAGGCTGGGCATTTTACTTCGACGGTCATCGCGGCGGCGAGGGCTTCCATCCCTAAATCCTCGCCAAATCCGCGCCACCATCCTGTTCCCTGGTGGAACGAGGAGTGTCGCCTGGCTATTTCTGACCGTCGAAGGGCCCTACGTCTATTCCATCGACGCCCCACTAAAGAGAATCTGGAGTCATTCCGAATTCTACGCGCTCGAGCTCGCCGTGTTATTCGAGAAAGCAGAAGAGAGTCTTGGAGACAGTTTATTTCAACCCTTACAATTACCACTTCCACAATTAAAGTTTGGGACAATATTCGTAAATTAAGTAGTAGCAAAAATTCAATTAATAGTGTACCTGCCCTCATGTCTAACGGTTCGCTTGTCTCCTCCCCTGTGGAGGTCGTCAATATATTGGGCTCGATGTTCGCCGCTATTTCTAGCACTGCGAGCTACTCTAACGAGTTCGTGGTGCATAAGCGGAGCATCGAGCGCTTTACTATTGATTTTGGCCAAAGTCGGGGGAGGATTATAACTCCCCCTTTACTAAAGAGGAACTTACTTATGCCCTGTCCCAGGCGGGCAATACAACTTCTGGCCCGGATGATATCTATTATGAAATGTTGCGCCAACTGTCCCCTGCTGGACGGGCGTTCCTCTTAGACCTCTACAATTGTGTTTGGGAATCTCGTCAATTCCCAACACTGTGGAGGCAAGCAACCGTTATCCCAATATATAAAAGTGGCAAGGAAAAATTAGACCCAACTAGTTATAGACCGATAGCCTTAACTAGCTGTGTATGCAAAATATTAGAAAAAATGATAAATAAACGACTTATATGGTGTTTAGAATCCCGCAATCTGCTATCCAATATTCAATGTGGTTTTCGCCGTAACCGATCCACGGTTGATAATCTCGTCCGTCTTGAGACTACTGTTCGTGACGCCTTTCTCCATAAACAGCATCTTTTGGCTGTTTTCTTTGATTTGGAGAAGGCGTACGATACTACATGGCGTTACGGCATCTTAAAAAACCTTTTTAATTGGGGGTTCCGGGGGAGCCTCCCTATTTTTTTTAGCAAATTTTATGTCAGATAGACACTTCCGGGTAAGGTTAAACAACACCTTATCCGATGATTTTATTCAAGAAAATGGGGTGCTCCAGGGCAGTCCTTTGAGCTGCACGTTGTTTTCGCTATTGCGATAAATAGCATTGTAGACAACGTGCGCTTACCTGTTCGTTCATGCCTTTTTGTGGATGACTACGCAATTTATTGCAGTTCATCAAGTCTCCACAGGGCTGAACGACAGATACAACTCGCTGTAAACAATCTATGGTTGTGGGCATCTCGTAATGGCTTTCGTTTCTCTGCGGCCAAGACGACTGTCGTCCACTTCCATAGACTACGCGGAATACATCCTGCCCCCAATATTTTAATGAACAACGTTGTTTTACCTGTCTCCGAGACCGTAAGGTTCCTGGGACTTTTATTCGATTTTAAACTAACTTGGATCCCCCACATCAAAGACCTGAAAGCGAGGTGTGTTAAAGCTTTGAATTTACTTAAAGTTGTGAGTGGTCGCTCTTGGGGTGCTGATAGGGAAACCTTGATGCGCCTTTATAGAGCCTTGGTGAGATCAAAACTTGATTACGGCAGTTTTGTATATGGTTCCGCTAGACCTTCGGCGTTAAAGATGCTCGATAGCGTCCACCATGCTGGCATTCGACTGGCTACTGGTGCTTTTCGTACCAGTCCAGTCGTCAGCATCTGTGCTGACGCCGGTGAGCCTCCTCTTTCTTACCGGCGGTCTTATCTCCTGGCATCTTACGTGTCGAAACTGCATTGCACGCCAAATAATGTTGCTTACCGCCCTGTGTTTCATCCCCCTAACCGTGTCTTGTATGAAACTAAATGTCGTAGTACAAGGCCGGTTGGGATCCGGATGCTATCCGTTTTCGACACGTGTGGGATTGTCCTGCCAAAGGCTATCCCCACATCACCAGGTCGAGTTTCTCCCTGGAAGATACGCCCTCTGAAATGCCATTTTGATCTTGCCAAGTTCCCTAAAGCGACCCACCCCAAACTTTGTATATGAGAGGACCTTTAATGAGCTCCTCTCCACTCGCTTTCACGGATTTGAGCGCATCTACTCTGATGGCTCTAAATCTGGAGCCTCCGTGGGATGTGCTTTTGTTGTGGAAGGATCCAATTTTAAATTTGGTTTACCTAAAAAACCAGTGTTTTTTACGGCTGAATTATATGCCATTTTTAAATCTTTGTTTTTTGTATACCGAAGTAGTCACCGTTCTGTCCTCATCTGCACGGATTCCATGAGTGCGCTGTTGGCATTGTCCACTCTCTACTCCTGGAATCCCCTCGTGCAGATGATACATGAGCAAATTTTAAAAATTGATTCATTAAGCACCCGGCTCGCCTTTTGCTGGATTCCTGGTCACGCTGGTCTTTCAGGAAATGAACTGGCGGACCAGGCAGCCAAGGAGGCAGCACGCCTGCCTCCGGAGGTGAGTCTGGGTGTCATGTTTTTATATCTAAAGGGTTATATTCGGCGTGGAGTCTTACGCACCTGGCACGAGCAGTGGGTCTCGACCCCTGCTCAGAACAAGCTGCGGTCCATCAAGGACGGTGTGTCGCGATGGCCCTCTTCTATACGAAAGTCTAGAAGAGAGGAGGTCATCGTGACGAGACTCCGCGTCGGGCATACTTCATGACCCATGGTTTTTACTGAGAGGGGATCCACCTCCAGTGTGTGAACTTTTGCGATGCTCCCCTTAGTGTGCACCACATTTTGGTGGAGTGTCGCAGATATGCCCCTATTTGCCTGGCCCTTGATTTAAAGGTGACCTTCGTTTTTTATTACGCGACAGCGCTGAAGGAGTTATTTGTTTACTCCATTTTATACGCCAGGCGAATCTTTTTAGTGCCATTTGAGTCACTTTTATAAAGTGGCTCATCTGGATTTTATCTCATATTGAGACCCTTTTTAACATTTTAGTATACTTTAATGTGTTTGTCTTGTCGTTTTATCCATTTTAACAAACTTTAATAAAATAATTGTTTTAACACGTTAGTTTTGTCTTTTTAACTAATATATTGTTTTAATATGTTTGTTTTGTGTTTTCTTAGAGTGATACACCTGTGGTTTTTTTTAGCAGGTGTTTCACTCAATTGTACTTTGAGGCCATTTGAGCACTCCTATGGAGTGTCTCAGGTGGTGAATGATTATATCTCTCCCCTATGGGGATTTTATTATGTTTTAAATATATTTCAAGGCCCTAATGACCTCGATGTGTCGATGGGCCTCCAAACCACAATAAATAATAATAATAATATAACACAACACATTGTACCATTTTATTTTCAATGTTTCGGGATGTGTTTTAAAAATATGGCACTATTATCCGTTGTACTTATAATATATTCACTCTTTACATTTTTAAAACGATTTGCCAACACAAACAGGTAGGAGGGTCGCCCCCTTGTTCACCACCCCTCACTTGCGGCGGCCTTGCTAATAGGAGTAGGATGTAAGGAAAGACAACTTTTGGAGGGCATCACTCGGCATTTGCTTGGATGTAGAGTGGGAAAATAATCATATGTACACTCGTCCTGGACTCGAACTCCTGAACTTATCACGTCAATGAGATCATACGAGCTAAACGTCTAGTCCACCAATGCTGGTGAGTATTTGGATAGTGTTTAGTTACGTTTGACGTAAACCTCGCAGTAAAATGTTGATGTTGCTGTGTCGTGAAGGTGTTTAATGCTGCTTATCGTTTGAAATACAAGATGCGGCGAGCTCAGATGACAGACAGACAACAGACATTCTCTGCAGCGCGGCGGCCTTTTAAGGAGATCTCTAGCACTGGAACACTTTCCATCCAGGTCAGACAAACTGTCCCTGTCTGTCCATGTGTCTCTCCTAAACTAGGAGATGATGGTGGTTCACAGCTTTGGGACAAACTAGGAGATGATAGTGTGGTTCACAGCTTGGGACAAACTAGGAGATGATAGTGTGTTCACACTTGGGACAAACTAGGAGATGATAGTGTGGTTCACAACTTGGGACAAACTAGGAGATGATAGTGTGGTTCACAGCTTGGGACAAACTAGGAGATGATAGTGTGGTTCACAGCTTGGGACAAACTAGGAGATGATAGTGTGGTTCACAGCTTGGGACAAACTAGGAGATGATAGTGTGGTTCACAGACTTGGGACAAACTAGGAGATGATAGTGTGGTTCACAGCTTGGGACAAACTAGGAGATGATAGTGTGGTTCACAGCTTGGGACAAACTAGGAGATGATAGTGTGGTTCACAATTGGGACAAACTAGGAGATGATGTGTGGTTCACAGCTTGGGACAAACTAGGAGATGATGTGTGGTTCACAACTTGGGACAAACTAGGAGATGATAGTGTGGTTCACAGCTTGGGACAAACTAGGAGATGATGTGTGGTTCACAGCTTGGGACAAACTAGGAGATGATAGTGTGGTTCACAACTTGGGACAAACTAGGAGATGATAGTGTGGTTCACAGCTTGGGACAAACTAGGAGATGATGGTGTGGTTCACAGCTTGGGACAAACTAGGAGATGATGGGGTGGTTCACAGCTTGGGACAAACTAGGAGATGATAGTGTGGTTCACAGCTTGGGACAAACTAGGAGATGATGGTGTGGTTCACACTTGGGACAAACTAGGAGATGATAGTGTGGTTCACAGCTTGGGACAAACTAGGAGATGATGGTGTGGTTCACAGCTTGGGACAAACTAGGAGATGATGGTGTGGTTCACAGCTTGGGACAAACTAGGAGATGATGTGTGGTTCACACTTGGGACAAACTAGGAGATGATAGTGTGGTTCACAGCTTGGGACAAACTAGGAGATGATGGTGTGGTTCACAGCTTGGGACAAACTAGGAGATGATAGTGTGGTTCACAATTGGGACAAACTAGGAGATGATAGTGTGGTTCACACTTGGGACAAACTAGGAGATGATGGTGTGGTTCACAGCTTGGGACAAACTAGGAGATGATAGTGTGGTTCACAGCTTGGGACAAACTAGGAGATGATAGTGTGGTTCACAGCTTGGGACAAACTAGGAGATGATAGTGTGGTTCACAAGCTTGGGACAAACTAGGAGATGATAGTGTGGTTCACAGCTTGGGACAAACTAGGAGATGATAGTGTGGTTCACAGCTTGGGACAAACTAGGAGATGATAGTTGGTTCACATTGGGACAAACTAGGAGATGATGGTGTGGTTCACAGCTTGGGACAAACTAGGAGATGATGGTGTGGTTCACAACTTGGGACAAACTAGGAGATGATAGTGTGGTTCACAGCTTGGGACAAACTAGGAGATGATGGTGTGTTCACAGCTTGGGACAAACTAGGAGATGATGGTGTGGTTCACAACTTGGGACAAACTAGGAGATGATAGTGTGGTTCACAGCTTGGGACAAACTAGGAGATGATGGTGTGGTTCACAGCTTGGGACAAACTAGGAGATGATGGTGTGGTTCACAGCTTGGGACAAACTAGGAGATGATAGTGTGGTTCACAGCTTGGGACAAACTAGGAGATGATGGTGTGGTTCACAACTTGGGACAAACTAGGAGATGATAGTGTGGTTCACAGCTTGGGACAAACTAGGAGATGATGGTGTGGTTCACAGCTTGGGACAAACTAGGAGATGATGGTGTGGTTCACAGCTTGGGACAAACTAGGAGATGATGGTGTGGTTCACAACTTGGGACAAACTAGGAGATGATAGTGTGGTTCACAGCTTGGGACAAACTAGGAGATGATGGTGTGGTTCACAGCTTGGGACAAACTAGGAGATGATAGTATGGTTCACAATTTGGGACAAACTAGGAGATGATAGTGTGGTTCACAGCTTGGGACAAACTAGGAGATGATAGTATGGTTCACAATTTGGGACAAACTAGGAGATGATAGTGTGGTTCACAGCTTGGGACAAACTAGGAGATGATGGTGTGGTTCACAGCTTGGGACAAACTAGGAGATGATAGTGTGGTTCACAACTTGGGACAAACTAGGAGATGATGGTGTGGTTCACAGCTTGGGACAAACTAGGAGATGATAGTGTGGTTCACAGCTTGGGACAAACTAGGAGATGATAGTATGGTTCACAATTTGGGACAAACTAGGAGATGATAGTGTGGTTCACAGCTTGGGACAAACTAGGAGATGATGGTGTGGTTCACAGCTTGGGACAAACTAGGAGATGATAGTGTGGTTCACAACTTGGGACAAACTAGGAGATGATAGTGTGTTTCACAACTTGGGACAAACTAGGAGATGATAGTGTGGTTCACAGCTTGGGACAAACTAGGAGATGATGGTGTGGTTCACAGCTTGGGACAAACTAGGAGATGATAGTGTGGTTCACAGCTTGGGACAAACTAGGAGATGATGGTGTGGTTCACAGCTTGGGACAAACTAGGAGATGATGGTGTGGTTCACAGCTTGGGACAAACTAGGAGATGATAGTGTGGTTCACAGCTTGGGACAAACTAGGAGATGATAGTGTGGTTCACAGCTTGGGACAAACTAGGAGATGATGTGTGGTTCACAGCTTGGGACAAACTAGGAGATGATGGTGTGGTTCACAGCTTGGGACAAACTAGGAGATGATAGTGTGGTTCACAGCTTGGGACAAACTAGGAGATGATAGTGTGGTTCACAGCTTGGGACAAACTAGGAGATGATGGTGTGGTTCACAGCTTGGGACAAACTAGGAGATGATAGTGTGGTTCACAGCTTGGGACAAACTAGGAGATGATAGTGTGGTTCACAGCTTGGGACAAACTAGGAGATGATGGTGTGGTTCACAGCTTGGGACAAACTAGGAGATGATAGTGTGGTTCACAGCTTGGGACAAACTAGGAGATGATAGTGTGGTTCACAGCTTGGGACAAACTAGGAGATGATAGTGTGGTTCACAGCTTGGGACAAACTAGGAGATGATAGTGTGGTTCACAACTTGGGACAAACTAGGAGATGATGGTGTGGTTCACAGCTTGGGACAAACTAGGAGATGATAGTGTGGTTCACAGCTTGGGACAAACTAGGAGATGATGGTGTGGTTCACAGCTTGGGACAAACTAGGAGATGATGGTGTGGTTCACAGCTTGGGACAAACTAGGAGATGATAGTGTGGTTCACAGCTTGGGACAAACTAGGAGATGATAGTGTGGTTCACAGCTTGGGACAAACTAGGAGATGATGGTGTGGTTCACAGCTTGGGACAAACTAGGAGATGATATTGTGGTTCACAGGTGATGAGAAACTAGATGATTTGACCACTCTGATAACAGAAAATACACCAGCATTCGCATGGAGGTAGATTGAGAAGCAATTGGGGGTAAAACTCTCGTTATAGGCGCGACCGGAATTTGAACCCTATCTTCTCCGTCATCGGCACTCTGGTATAAAAACAATTACTTAGAAAGTACAAATTGTAATTAAAAGTTTGTCAGTACGTCATAAGCCCAGGTATGACCTTGTCAATATTACATACACGATTGCTTATAAGATCACAGCAAGAGGATGTATTCAGTCAATGGTGACCTGGCGGCCGGGGTTCAATCCTCGGTCCCAGCAAACCCTTCCTTCACCTCTGACAAGACATCTTGTGAATGTGGGGAATGCCAGGCCTCCACCGTGGTTCGGATTCCACGTTAAACTGTAGGTCTTCCATTTCATCTCACAATCACACTACCATTACACATTAGCGTAAGTGCTTATAGCCCGAACTGGTAGTAAGACGCGGTGCTAATAATAATAATAATAATAAGTCACTAAACAAATATTGTTTTTAAATTACTCTGAGGTATTTAATGTGCACTTTCTAAACCAAATATCTATATCAACATATAACTTATAAACTATCTACACACTACACTACACTACAAACACAACACAACACCCAGCCCCCCGGCCGTTAATTGATATCATTTCACTAATGATACAATTTTCGACCATGCCGGGAATTGAAACCACGACCTTTAACTCAGTAGGCAGACACGCTAGCGACCGAGCCAAGTTGTCGGGCCACGTGTACAGTTTACACGGAGGTTTTCCTAAATGGTTTCCCACTCTCCTTCCAAGCAAATGCGGGTAGATAACCTCTAAAATGCTTCCTTCCTCATTCGTGCCTCTTTATAGTAATTCATTCAAATTGGTATAAACTAACAGGAGAGAATTACTTTTCACTGCTGATTTCACCCAGCATTCAAATAATTCAAATCATCCAATGCAGATGTTTGGTTTGAAGCGTTCTCCAAGGACGTGTCAAAGTTTACCCTTACCTAATGTTGCGCGTGATGCAAATAACGTCGTGCTCTTCAGTTAACCTTTACCTAACGTCGGATTCCAATAAAATCGTGATCTTCAGATGGCATTTCGCATTTCATAGCAATCAATCTCAGAGGTATTTTCACACACCCTCCAAGGGTCTCTTTACAAGCCACAAGCGACATTTGACCGAGGGACTTACCACCCCTTGTAATGATACTGTGTTGGACTCCTCTCATATATTCAAAAAGTCATGGCTGAAGTGTATTTTTCTTTAAAGAACTGTTTGTAAAGTTTCTTTTTAATACTTCATCCATGGAGAATCACGCGTTTTCAGAAGTAATTTCAATATAGTACGTTTTAAAGCTTTCTCTCTTTTTAAAAAACTCCCTCCGTTGTATTTGAAAATCAGGTGATGAATGAGCTGGCTGCCTTTACCCAATAGGAAGCTAGCCTTCACAACATCAGATTGCCAGGAGTTCTCCTATTAGTTAGTTTTAACATTGGTGACAAGGGTTCCAAGAAGCAAGGGGCAGACCATATATAAGAAGTTTGTGCTTACAAATCCAGATTGAACATTGTAATAACCCAGAAAACATAATTTTGATTTGCACAAGGTCTGGCTCTCCGCGTGCTAAATCTCTACTAATTTCGACAATTAACCAATCAGTAATCCCACAGATCATTATAGCCGTGCGATAACAAGTGCGTAGTAAGACATGTACAAGTCCACATCCGCATCATCATTAATAAAACCAGGAATCACTATACCCTCCGAAGGAAGTTGTGCTACGGATTTTTATCGCTCACTAAAAAACCGTTGACCCCGCTGGGTTTGAACCCACGAACACCGGGTTCTGAGGCGAGCACTTTACGCCAATACTACCGAGCTCGAACTTTTCTAATATTGTTATTGTTATTGAAAATATATCCTCTTTTTGGTAGTTTAAATAAATAAGTTAAAATCATTATTACTATTTATTATTATTATAAGTAAGTTCCCTCAAACATGTTGTCTTATAGGGCGAGAATAAATTTATGATATTAGAAAAAGTATTTGGGGAAATATTTGGTACAGAGGTATGAAGATAATGGAGAGTAGAAGAGGTTACATAATGATGAATCACATACCCTGTACTCATCACTACACATTGTTATGGTAATCAAAACTCGCAGGTTACGGTGGGCAGGACATGCAACACGAATGGAAGAATCTAGAACATTGTTCATGACTGGTAAACTAACTCAAGATAAGGATAGGGTGTAATGAGGTGGACTGGATAGAACTAGCTCAAGATAGAGATAGGGTGTAATGAGGTGGACTGGATAGAACTAGCTCAAGATAGAGATAGGGTGTAACGAGGGGTACTGGGTAGAACTAGCTCAAGATAGAGATAGGGTGTAGTGAGGTGGACTGGATAGAACTAGCTCAAGATAGGGATAGGGTGTAATGAGGTGGACTGGATAGAACTAGCTCAATATAGAGATAGGGTGTAGTGAGGTGGACTGGATAGAACTAGCTCAAGATAGAGATAGGGTGTAATGAGGGGGACTGGATAGAACTAGCTCAAGATAGAGATAGGGTGTAACGAGGGGTACTGGATAGAACTAGCTCAAGATAGAGATAGGGTGTAGTGAGGTGGACTGGATAGAACTAGCTCAAGATAGAGATAGGGTGTAATGAGGTGGACTGGATAGAACTAGCTCAAGATAATTGCTAAGATGCTTATTTTTGTACTTTGTTGCTCCTTAAGGTCAAAGTTAAGGTTCTAAAGCTGTATATTTTACAGGGGTGAAACTGTTATTCAAGAGAGTCCAGTCTCCTGACAAAATATATGTCTTGAAGTTGTCAAACACACCCCGGTCTAATAGCGATCACACTACCATTTATAGTCATTAGTTGTCCGGGTGTCGTGTTAGCTCTGTTCCAAGAGAGGACTCCGACCCAGCAGCTGAATCAAGCGCTAATTTCTGTCTGCGTCTTGGAACGGATTTTGGACTGCTGAATACAGCATTAGTATTTACTCTGGTTTCTAGACTTTTTCTGCACGCGTGGTTCATTTTAAGATGAGCGCATGAATGGAGTAAGTGGCAACAATACTGTCATTTCTCATCTCTAGAGAGCGCAGGGTCATAACAGTTGAAAGAATAGCTATAAAAACTAAAATAATAGTTTAATTACTTTGGATCCTCCATGATACCTTGTTGATCCATCTCTTCGTGATACCTTGTTGATCCATTTCTTTGTGGTACCTTGTTGATCCATCTATTCGTGATGCCTTGTTGATCCATCTCTTCGTGATGCCTTGTTGATCTATCTCTTTGTGGTACCTTGTTGATCCATCTCTTCGTGATGCCTTGTTGATCTATCTCTTTGTGGTACCTTGTTGATCCATCTCTTCGTGATGCCTTGTTGATCTATCTCTTCGTGATGCCTTGTTGATCTATCTCTTTGTGGTACCTTGTTGATCCATCTCTTTGTGGTACCTTGTTGATCCATCTCTTCGTGATACCTTGTTGATCCATTTCTTTGTGGTACCTTGTTGATCCATCTATTCGTGATGCCTTGTTGATCCATCTCTTCGTGATACCTTGTTGATCTATCTCTTCGTGAAGTCTTGTTGATCCATCTCTTTGTGGTACCTTGTTGATCCATCTCTTAGTGATGCCTTGTTGATCCATCTCTTTCTGGTACCTTGTTGATCCATCTCTTTGTGATGCCTTGTTGATCTATCTCTTCGTGATACCTTGTTGATCTATCTCTTCGTGAAGCCTTGTTGATCCATCTCTTTGTGGTACCTTGTTGATCCATCTCTCGTGATACCTTGTTGATCTATCTCTTCGTGAAGCCTTGTTGATCCATCTCTTTGTGGTACCTTGTTGATCCATCTCTTCGTGATGCCTTGTTGATCTATCTCTTCGTGATACCTTGTTGATCCATCTCTTCGTGATACCTTGTTGATCTATCTCTTCGTGATACCTTGTTGATCCATCTCTTCGTGATACTTTGTTGATCCATCTCTTCGTGATGCCTTGTTGATCCATCTCTTCGTGATACCTTGTTGATCCATCTCGTCATGATACCTTGTTGATCCATCTCTTCGTGATGCCTTGTTGATCTATCTCTTCGTGAAGCCTTGTTGATCCATCTCTTTGTGGTACCTTGTTGATCCATCTCTTCGTGAAGCCTTGTTGATCCATCTCGTCATGATACCTTGTTGATCCATCTCTTCGTGATGCCTTGTTGATCTATCTCTTCGTGATACCTTGTTGATCCATCTCTTCGTGAAGCCTTGTTGATCCATCTCTTTGTGGTACCTTGTTGATCCATCTATTCGTGATACCTTGTTGATCCATCTCTTCGTGATACCTTGTTGATCCATCTCGTCATGATACCTTGTTGATCCATCTCTTCGTGATGCCTTGTTGATCTATCTCTTCGTGAAGCCTTGTTGATCCATCTCTTTGTGGTACCTTGTTGATCCATCTCTTCGTGATGCCTTGTTGATCTATCTCTTCGTGATACCTTGTTGATCCATCTCTTCGTGATACCTTGTTGATCCATCTCGTCATGATACCTTGTTGATCCATCTCTTCGTGATACCTTGTTGATCTATCTCTTCGTGAAGCCTTGTTGATCCATCTCTTTGTGGTACCTTGTTGATCCATCTCTTCGTGATGCCTTGTTGATCTATCTCTTCGTGATACCTTGTTGATCCATCTCTTCGTGATACCTTGTTGATCTATCTCTTCGTGATACCTTGTTGATCCATCTCTTCGTGAAGCCTTGTTGATCCATCTCGTCATGATACCTTGTTGATCCATCTCTTCGTGATGCCTTGTTGATCTATCTCTTCGTGATACCTTGTTGATCCATCTCTTCGTGATGCCTTGTTGATCTATCTCTTTGTGGTACCTTGTTGATCCATCTCTTCGTGATGCCTTGTTGATCTATCTCTTCGTGATGCCTTGTTGATCTATCTCTTCGTGAAGCCTTGTTGATCCATCTCTTTGTGGTACCTTGTTGATCCATCTCTCGTGATACCTTGTTGATCTATCTCTTCGTGAAGCCTTGTTGATCCATCTCTTTGTGGTACCTTGTTGATCCATCTCTTCGTGATGCCTTGTTGATCTATCTCTTCGTGATACCTTGTTGATCCATCTCTTCGTGATGCCTTGTTGATCTATCTCTTCGTGATACCTTGTTGATCCATCTCTTCGTGATGCCTTGTTGATCTATCTCTTTGTGGTACCTTGTTGATCCATCTCTTCGTGATGCCTTGTTGATCTATCTCTTCGTGATGCCTTGTTGATCTATCTCTTCGTGATGCCTTGTTGATCTATCTCTTTGTGGTACCTTGTTGATCCATCTCTTTCTGGTACCTTGTTGATCCATCTCTTCGTGATACCTTGTTGATCTATCTCTTCGTGAAGCCTTGTTGATCCATCTCTTTGTGGTACCTTGTTGATCCATCTCTTCGTGATGCCTTGTTGATCTATCTCTTCGTGATACCTTGTTGATCCATCTCTTCGTGATACCTTGTTGATCTATCTCTTCGTGATACCTTGTTGATCCATCTCTTCGTGAAGCCTTGTTGATCCATCTCGTCATGATACCTTGTTGATCCATCTCTTCGTGATGCCTTGTTGATCTATCTCTTCGTGATACCTTGTTGATCCATCTCTTCGTGATGCCTTGTTGATCTATCTCTTTGTGGTACCTTGTTGATCCATCTCTTCGTGATGCCTTGTTGATCTATCTCTTCGTGATACTTTGTTGATCCATCTCTTCGTGATGCCTTGTTGATCCATCTCTTTGTGGTACCTTGTTGATCCATCTCTCGTGATACCTTGTTGATCTATCTCTTCGTGAAGCCTTGTTGATCCATCTCTTTGTGGTACCTTGTTTATCAATATATTCCAAATTGTGTTTCAAAATATACTTTGTGTCTTGGTAAACGAGCACCCTATCCAACATGACCACCCACACACCCGGACCGGCCCATTGGCCCTTTAGTTTCTAGAATGTGCGCCCTCGACCAGAATCCCCTTCACTCTCGGCGAAAAAAATATTGTAATGATTAAAATAAAAACAAATTAAATTTAAACTAAGATTCAAATAATCAAGAAAAATTGTAACCGTGAAGGTGAAATTAAATTGAAGATGGTACAGATTTAGGGGTGGGTGGGGGTGTGAGCAAAAAGGGGTGATTGGCGCCCGGTGACAGCTCTTCAGTGATCGTGTCGCGTCTTGAGTGATGGCGTTTGGGGTTCATTTCATGCGTGTGTAATTTTTTGTTACTGAGGTAAGAATTAAGAAAATTTAAGTTTCCAGACAATAAAAACAATATTTTAGTTCCTAATTTCTGTTAGTAAGGAAAGCCTTTCGTGGGCCTTCGATTTCATACCCTCAAAACTTTACTGAGATGGTAACATATTCACTCCCTGGAATAAGTTTTGATCAAAAAACGATCTTTATCTCTCTCTCACACCCTTTTCCATTTCTAATTTATATAATGAACTTATTTTCACTAGTAATAACATCAAACGTACTATTATATTTTAGATGGGATCTATAACCACGTCCTTACCTTATTATAATTTGGATAGTTAAAATTAAATTGATTTAATAATTTATAAATTATAATTTTTGGAAGTTTGGCGTGAAAATGAAAATCTATTTTGAAATGCTTTGAAGAGATCTGTACTCGTCGCTGATACAAGTCTGGTTTATTTGGGGCGATTGGTGGGGGGTATCTACCCTTCCTTTCCTCGGAGACAAAGCCAGCTTGCTCAGGACGGATGTAGAGACGGGTTGTATCCGAATAGTCCGAGGATATAGTATAATATATTTTACACTTTGTTCTGTGAAATAAAATTACTTATCCCATCAACGTCTCTTTATACTATATTTATATTTATTAAAAATAACCTATTCAACAATGCCTTGAGTCACACGAGGAAAAGAAAAACAATTTTATTTTGGAAGTCCTTGCAATAACCAATAATATTTATTATTAATCAATATTATTGGGTTCTACCAGCACTCCCATAGTTGTTTTACAGTAAAAAGGTAAACTTTTTTGAGTTCGTAATAATATTTTAAGCCCTCTAAAATCCAAGGTCTGCGCCCTTTTGCAGGGCCCCGTACAACCCTGCACACACTCTCCACTGAATAATGCTTAGGTCTGAATTCTATGGTTTTTGCTGATCCTGTGCGATTGCTCTTTTGTTCCCGAGGAAATGCGCCGAGCTATATATATGTACTATCGTGGGCAGTGTCTCAACTGTACCTTCATAGTCAGTAGTGTCTGCGAGTGTCTCCACTGTACCTTCATAGTCAGTAGTGTCAGTAGTGTCTGCGAGTGTCTGCATTGTACCTTCATAGTCAGTAGTGTCTGCGAGTCTCTTTCAGTGATGAATTAACGGTCGGGGGCTGGATCTTGTATCCTTTCTAGATTTAAGTTTAGGGGGTGTGCTGATATAAGTTGGTTTTAGAAAGTACACGTTAAATACCCTTAATATATTAAATAATGAAGAACAGGACCAGCTCTGTGCTCTAGTGGCCAGAGTAACGGCTGGAGGGCTCGTTGTGCTGACTACACGACACCCTCTATCCACAAATGTTGGCACTATCACCGTTAGTGGCGGTGGCCGCTCGGTTGGTATAGCTCGCTTGCGGTCACACCTTGGAGTTTTCTTTTGTATCGGGTATTTTAGGTAAAGTTAAACCTGAGCGACTCTCCGCCACTTGGAGCAGTGAAATCTGTCCCTGAACTCGCCGCAGGGCTGGGAGACCCTGAACTGGCACCCTGGAAGGTAAACATGTATTTATAATGTCAACATCATAACTGGGGACTCTTGGCTTTCCGAGCAGAACACGTAACTTGATTCATGTCTTCATCAGACTACCGGCATTACTCGTGTGTGTTCCAGGAGCTATATCACCTCCATGCAACAATATTATGTGTTGTGTTCCAGGAGCTATATCACCTCCATGCAACAATATGATGTGTTGTGTTCCAGGAGCTATATCACCTCCATGCAATGTGTCGATGTGTTGTGTTCCAGGAGCTATATCACCTCCATGCAATGTGACGATGTGTTGTGTTCCAGGAGCTATATCACCTCCATGCAATGTGACGATGTGTTGTGTTCCAGGAGCTATATCACCTCCATGCAATATGACGATGTGTTGTGTTCCAGGAGCTATATCACCTCCATGCAATGTGATGATGTGTTGTGTTCCAGGAGCTATATCACCTCCATGCAATGTGACGATGTTTTGTGTTCCAGGAGCTATATCACCTCCATGCAATATGACGATGTGTTGTGTTCCAGGAGCTATATCACCTCCATGCAATGTGACGATGTGTTGTGTTCCAGGAGCTATATCACCTCCATGCAATGTGACGATGTGTTGTGTTCCAGGAACCAGGGACGGGGGAGGACCCGGACGAAGCAGGACGAGCCTTCAGGAGGTGAGTAGTTTAATCACCTCCGTCACACTAGTAGTATAAGCTACAATCTCAAGAATGCGTCATATATATTTTTTTTTACATCGTTTTAACAGACGGGTCAAATTCGTAAATTATAAAACAATACCTGAGAACACGGGCATGGAACCCGCGACCCTGGCCAATAGTTTCTACATAATGATCACTTCCATCTTGTAGCTACTCAGGTACAGATTAGTGATGATAGTTCTTGTTTGAATGTTTAGTAGTTAATCTCTCTGTACAGACAGTCCTTTTAAAATACTCGCTGACCTCAATCTGGTCACAGTCCTCTTGGTATTTATACACATGGACTGGAAAAACATGGAAAAGTCAGGGAATTTTGTAAAATATGTTTTGTAGCCACCCTGATACAGCAGGGGTTCTTAACTGCGGGCCCACAACCCTAAATGGTTCGTAGACCTGTGGGGACAGCAAGCTCACTCTGATATTTATTCAAAATATAAATTGTCTTGTTATGTAATGCATTAATAAAGAAGCTCATATTACTCTACATTTTTTAATAGTTCACCTCGGTGGTCTTGGTGTAAGGTGTTCGACACACGGCCCGATGTTTTGGGTTCAAACCCAGCCGAGGTCGACAGGTTTTATATGAGCGATAAAAGTCCGTAGCACAACTTCCTTCGGAGGGGAAGTAAATCCGTCGGAACCTTGTCGATTGTGGCAGGTATAAGAACCCTGGTAGGTATTAGGAAATACCTTTACCGGCAAAATTGGTAGGCCCTTTCTCTCTCGCTCATAGAAAGTCCCGTGTTGGTTCACAAAGTGCACGTTTAATACAATTAACATGGACAATCCTTCTAGACTTGCTGTGACGTCACAGATACGCAACAGGCGTTCATATCCTGGTTTTTAAATGATTGTTTTCACTGAATCTTACTACCCGCCCGGGATATCCGCATTTAATTACACTTGTAGGATGGGTGAAATATAGAGGAAATGTACCTTTATTTGCGTGGAGGGAGAAATGGGAAAACCGTTTGGGAAAAAATCTCCCCCAATTCCCCCGGTCGGAGTTTGAACTCATCACCCACAAACCAAAATGAATGTGACGTCACTCCGCATACTATAAACTGCTTGTCTATAATTATTATTGACCTGAAGTAAACAAACATTTCCGTATCACTACGCGAAGGAGCTACATGATTGGTGGTGGAATACTAGTGCAATATTTTAAACAGACGGGAAGCACTCAGCACTCAACACTCTCAGCACACTCAGCACTCAACTCAGTACTCAACACTCACACTCAGCACACTCAGCACTCAGCACTCACACACTCAGCCTCAGCTCCGGGCTCCTTTGCTATGGAAAACCTTATTTAAAATATTTTTCCGGCGGAAATGTTTGAGGTGTCGAATCCTTTATTGTTGATAACTCTGAATAATTATTAATTACACCGTATATGTTTTATTACGGTCATTTTTATAAACTTATGCAACACAATTGTGGTATTTAACGTGCACTTTTTAAACCGATGTTATGTCTGCAACGTGATGATAAACAAGTTTATATCTAGACAGACACTTTCAGGAACGTACTGTAGATCCACATTTAACTGGTTTTTGGAAGAAGAATAAGGACGTACCTCTAGACCCCTGGCTGGGAACCTAGGCTCTCAGTATCCTCCTTCACTTCCCCTGGTCCCGTACGTACAACACTCGTCAGTGTGTATCCTGGTCCTGCCAGGTCGGGTGATACACAAACACAAACTTGTTTTAATATTATTATTATTATTTAGCACGTTTCGGGTTATACGCTTAAGTACTAATTGCGCTAAGGGATAAGGAATTTAGAAGAAGTGAACCCGCATCTGCGTGGAAGGAGAGTGGAAAACAATTGAGGAAAAAACCACCCGAGCCTCGGCAGTCTGGCTCAACACGAATCTAGCGCGTTTGTTAACTACGCCACCGAGGCGGGTATTATCCATATAATTTGTTGTATATGACGTAATAGACATGACAATGAAAATAACACCACGCCTTAAACAACTTCCTCAACTAAATTAAGTTTTAAATAAGCTAAGACTTATAAATAGGAAGCAGATTATTATTATTATTATTATTATTATGTGTTCTTTCTTACGACAGATCCATTCCGTTCGTCAGTGAACTTATATCCCCACTAATGCGCCCTGTAATCTGCCTCCCCCTTCAGCTCCTAGTATTTTCCTCTTTCCTTCGAGTCGTCCAATATTTGAATCCTCCTCCTTCTAAGCTCCTCTTTCCCTCAACTCCTCCTTCTATGACGTCATGCAAAGGTCAGTTGCTCCTAAGATCCAGTTCGCTTTGTACCGAACAATCACATCTATATGTGTACATACCTATATTAAATGGATTATTTCCATTTAAATAGCGGGAACTCCCCCCCAACATATATTTTTAAAATTCTGTTTAAAATCAATACATACTATTCTTGTTGCTATTCTGCTCACGCGCTGGTCTATTGGTCTATTGGTCTATCGGATAGTTATATAATATAAGCTATTAAGAAACAATGAAACTAAAGCCTTCTCAAATTTACTCGAATCGACAGAATTTAAAACAAAACAAAACATGCTTTTACTTTTTCTTTGGGCAGCAAAACATTGTTTTACCACCTGCGTTTCTTTGTTCTTTTGTTCATTCGACAGAGAGAGAAAGAGTTGGATTACCTTAGCTTCGTGATTACTCACCATTTTATAAAACATTCTAAACAAGTTGAAAGTAAGGAGAGGATTTGAATTAGAATTTAACACTTAGATATATTGCACAAAAACATATAGAAAGAATTGATTGATAAATTTGTTGAGTTAATTGATGCAACAAATTGAAATTGCAGATCAAAATGTATAATTAGGTTAACTTATGGTGATAACATATTGTCAAATTAAGAACATTAAACATATAATAAATTAACTTATCAATTTAGCAATATAAAAGATGATAAGTCTAAAATACATGAAAACATGTTAAAAAAAAGTGTTGTAATACTTACAGATAACAAAATAGGTTTGACAAAACAATGTTCAAGTTCAAGTAAATTACGAATTCAAATTATAAAATTTAGGTTAAGAGGTTAACATCTGCAAGTTGGTTGAAATGTAATGATGAGTATTGATATACAACGACTTTAAGATATGCAATATTGAACGAAACAATGTTTAAAGTTTAAATAAGTATTAAAGTTGATAAGTATAACATTTAATTTATAGGTTAACAAACTCGAGACGGATTTGAATTCGTAATTTACTTGAACTTGAACATTGTTTTGTCAAACCTATTTTGTTATCTGTAAGTATTACAACACTTTTTTTTAAATGTTTTCTTGTATTTTAGACTTATCATCTTTTCTATTACTAAATTGATGATAAATTAAATTTATTATATGTTTAATGTTCTTAATTTGACAATATGTTATTACCATAAGTTAACCTAATTATACATTTTGATCTGCAATTTCAATTTGTTACATCAATTAACTCAACAAATTTATCAATCAATTCTTTCTATATGTTTTTGTGCAATATATCTAAGTGTTAAATTCTAATTCTTGAATATTGTCTCTCTTAATTAGTTATTATTATTATTAGCACCGCATCTTACTACCCATTCGGGTTGTACGCACTTACGCTAATGTGTAATGGTAGGGTGATTGAGAGATGAAATGAAGGACCTACAGTTTAACGTGGAATCCGAACCACAGTGGAGGCCTGGCATTCCCCACATTCACAAGATGTCTTGTCAGAGGTGAAGGAAGGGTTTGGTAATCAGATAAATCTGTGCCGGGACCGAGGATTGAACCCCGGCCGCCAGCACAGAAGTCTGACACCTTACCCCTAGACCACCAGATCACCTTTAATTAGTTGGATCGTTCTCACTGGTGCACCCATGGAGTGGGGGATGGGGGGTAGGGGGGCAGGGCAAAGGACCATTCCAAATAGCTTTTGGAGCATCAATTTAAAAAAAACATCGACGAAAGACAACTTTAAATGTCTTCCGGAGGAAACTACCGGTAATTATTAAAAAAAAATACGCACAAGGATTACTCCAAAAAGCTTTTAGATTATCAATTTTACTTGCAACATTTTCATGTAAATGATCATAGGACTCTTCTTTGGGTTGGAGGGCAAAATTATTTATTTTGCTGAGCCCTCTACCCTACAAGCATAGGGCTCCGCCCCCTTATTCCATGTGGGGGACGTCCCTTGGTCCTTCTTGCTAACCGACCATCTAGTTTAGTTATTAGGCTACTGCTACTATGTCGCTTGTTATCACGTATCTAAACAATATCACCAGGAACTGCTCTCTCTCTCTCTCTCTGATCTTACTACCCGCCCAGATTAAACGCACATGCACTTTCCACCATGACTCTTGCCAGGCCTATCCTAACTTGATAATGTACTACGGAGGGAGTAGCTGTAGAGAGACCACCCTTAGATCAACCAACCGGGTTTCGAACCCCGGTCTCTCTGTCCAGTCTAACACGGGAGTATTCTGTTATTTCCCAGCACCCGGATATTGGTATCGGACTGTACGTACAGTAACATCTACAAGTTTATTACTACTCAAACAATCCTCTCTAAACTAAGTGAACACAATGCACAAGGACATTATACTATTATGAATGGCCCTGGAATGCTTAGAGTAGACTGCCCGCCGCGCAATGACGTCATTACAGCAGCTGGGATGTCCCAGGGGTCGGCGGGTCATATTGACCCGTTCCGCCTCTGGCTAGCAGCTGTCTGCTAGTTTGTGGCAGACAAGTGATGTTAGTTGGTAGTGGTCCCCTCATAATGAGCCGTGATGACGTCTGAGGGTTTGGACAATCGTAGAGAGGGACAGAGTCAATCTAAACTACCCTCCTCCGTGCTCCAGGTGTTCTGAGCGTTGATAGAAGACTGATCACTACTCCTGGAACACCTCTGGAGGTTATCCCTGGGGTTAATGGGGCCATTGGCGTCCAGTAATCTTACATTTACCATTGTCCAGTTTTATCTTACATTTACCATTGTCCAGTTGTTATCTTACATTTACCATTGTCCAGTTTTTATCTCACATTTAGCATTGTCCAGTTGTTACATTACATTTACCATTGTCCAGTTGTTACCTTACGTAAGAATAGAGGATGGTTTGTGAGATTACTGCAACAGTAATAGGAAGGTATCCTAAAGTGTTGTTTTGTGAGATGTGCGCGCACGTTTGCATTCTTCAAGGGAATTTAATACACAGAATATCCACTGGTCAAGTATTTAGCCTACAATTTCTTAATTTACTGATTCTACCAGCACACGGGAATTTCTATGAGCGAGAGCGAAAGGGATTACCAATTTTACCAGGTGAGATATTTTCATATACCTTCCAGGATTCTTCTACCTTCCACATCCGACATAGGACCAATGGCTTTACTTCCCTTCCGAAGGAAGTTGTGCTACATAATGTTATCACTCAAGAATAATTCTTTGCTCCTTGCTGGGTTTGAACCCACGAACATCAGGTCTCGAGACGCGCATTTTACCTAAAGACCACCGAGTTCGACCCTATCTTTATTCTCAAGTAAATTATACCTCGAGTTTCTTACAAATTGACCTTTTAGAAAATACAAACATAACATTGTATTATATTAATACCGTTATTTTACATGTATTGATAATATTTATCAAAAGCGCCAGCTGTACATCACATGACCTGACGTATGAATACAGGAAAGTAGAGCTAGTTACTTTTCCACGCTGTCTGAAATATTCTGTCGTAAGAATTATTATTATTAGCACCGCGTCTTACTACCCGTTCGGGTTATACGCACTTACGCTAATGTGTAATGGTAGGGTGATTGTCAGATGAAATGAAGGACCTACAGTTTAACGTGGAATCCGAACCACGGTGGAGGCCTGGCATTCCACACATTCACAAGATGTCTTGTCAGAGGTGAAAGAAGGGTTTGGTAATCAGATAAATCTTTGCCGGGACCGAGGATTGAACCCCGGCCGCCAGCATAGAAGTCTGATGTAAGAAAATTTGGTTTTACAGACTTGTTATCACACATCATCATACTTTTAATTATTTTAGCACCGCGTCTTACTACCCGCTCAGGTTATACGCTTATGTAGGTAGGGTCTACTAATCACCCCAGTGATTGTTGGGCTTAGGAAGATTCTATTTATATAAAGTGTACCTGCGTTTGCGCGGAGGGAGCGTGGAAAAGCATCCTAAGTACACCCGACCGAGATTCGAACCACGATCTCCCCGTCATCGGCAGTCCAGTCCACCACAAGAGTAGCGCGTTAGACGACCGAAGCGGGTGTGTGTTGCAGTCTGAACTATCGGCCGAAATAAGAAGAGGGTATTTGTTCAGAAAGCAAATTATTCTGTGCTCCAACTTGTTTTTGATCAGAGTGACGTAAAATTATTTCAATCCTTGAAACTCAGTATTTTTTCCTTTTTTCCCCAATTGGAGTCTCTTGCTGTATTTCCCACTACACTCCTGCCTATACACATCACTTAGTGCTACGAAATGACTAGTGACTCCAAGCGTAGATCATGAATTAGTGACTCAAGCGTAATATGAACTATGACTCCAAGTAGTACGATAGTAATCAAGCTGTAGATAACGAATAGTGACTCCAAGTTGTAGATAATGAACTATTGACTCCAAACTGTAGATAACGAACTAGTGACTCCAAGCTGTAGATAACGAACTATTGACTCCAAGTTTTAGATAAGAACTATGACTCCAATTGTAGATAACTGAACTATTGACTCCAACTGTAGATCACGAACTATTGACTCCAAACTGTAGATAATGAACTATGACTCCAACTGTAGATCACGAACTATTGACTCCAAGCTGTAGATCATGAATTAGTTGACTCCAAGCTGTAGATAACGAACTAGTTACTCCAAACTGTAGATAACGAACTATTGACTCCAAACTGTAGATCACGAACTA
Source organism: Timema cristinae (assembly GCA_039000515.1). Classification (NCBI taxonomy): domain Eukaryota; kingdom Metazoa; phylum Arthropoda; class Insecta; order Phasmatodea; family Timematidae; genus Timema; species Timema cristinae. Next base: position 54,242 of record JBCFYV010000398.1, on the reverse strand, counting down.
TTGACTCCAAGCTGTAGATAAAGAATTAGTGACTCCAAGCTGTAGATCATGAACTATTGACTCCAACTGTAGATAACGAACTAGTAACTCCAAGCTGTAGATAACGAACTAGTGACTCCAAGTTGTAGAAAAATGAACTATTGACTCCAAACTGTAGATATGAACTATGACTCAACTGTAGATAACGAACTATGACTCCAAGCTGTAGATCAAGAACTAGTGACTCCAAGTTGTAGATAACGAACTATTGACTCCAAACTGTAGATAATGAACTATTGACTCCAACTGTAGATAAGAACTAGTAACTCCAAGTGTAGATAACGAACTATTGACTCCAAGCTGTAAATAACGAACTATTGACTCCAAGCTGTAGATCGAAACTAGTGACTCCAAGTGTAGATAACGAACTAGTGACTCCAAGCTGTAGATAAGAACTATTGACTCCAACTGTAGATCGAGAACTATGACTCAAGTGTAGTAACGAACTAGTGACTCCAAGTTGTAGATCATGAATTAGTGACTCAAGCTGTAGATAACGAACTAGTGACTCCAAGCTGTAGATAATGAACTATTGACTCCAAACTGTAGATCACGAACTATTGACTCCAAGCTGTAGAACAAGAACTAGTGACTCCAAGTTGTAGATCATGAATTAGTGACTCCAAGCTGTAGATAACGAACTAGTGACTCCAAGCTGTAGATAACGAACTAGTGACTCCAAACTGTAGATAACGAACTAGTGACTCCAAACTGTAGATCAAGAACTAGTGACTCCAAACTGTAGATCATGAATTAGTGACTCCAAGTTGTAGATAACGAACTATTGACTCCACACTGTAGATCACGAACTATTGACTCCAAGCTGTAGATCATGAATTAGTGACTCCAAGCTGTAGATAACGAACTAGTAACTCCAAGCTGTAGATCACGAACTATTGACTCCAAGCTGTAGATCACGAACTATTGACTCCAAACTGTAGATAACGAACTAGTAACTCCAAGCTGTAGATCACGAACTATTGACCCCAAGCTGTAGATCACGAACTAATGAGACCACTCGCTTTAGTCCACACTAATATCGCAATGTCACAATAACCCTCAGGATGACCTTGACAATGAGACTTGTGATGACTTGGCTCCCCACTCCACTGATGCATTGTGCTGACAGGAGCTAGTTTACATTCCGTCACAAACGAACAAGTTTGTTTGTATGTGACAAGTCAGCAATTTATAAACGTTTACAAACTTATATTACCCTAATTGTATTGAAAATGTAAAATGAATTCAGTGGCGCTCTCGGAAACCTACTTTGGGAAGAGCTTGGGGGAGCTTTATAATGTATCTAATATAGTATGTCTTTATTATTTTAGGAGCTTTTTAGTCTTGACTTGAGGTCTGTGGAGTCGGTACGCCAAGCCTTCGACTCCCCACTCCTTCATTAATGTTCACATATACTAATTAATAATATCAAATTGACCTCGTGGGAAGCTTCTTTGGCACTGTGAGCTAGTACCTTATTTAAATACATGTGTCAACCCAAATTACAAATATTGCTCCTGAATGATATAAACGGTATAAAATTAAAATGAAATATTCACCACATATTGTTATAACAGAGTCTATTATAAGTTTTTATTTTGAGACTGGGGTCTGACTACACAACCCTGACTTGCGAGGGTCTCCGCTGAAGCTAAGTGTGATAGGCCTGAAGTAACATTCTCTACTCACAGGGCAATTGACTTGAAGTTAGAGGAAAACTTGTATTTTATCCTAGTCCCCTAGCTTAAGATCTGTCAATTGAGCAGTTTACTGACACAAGTCACACGGTTTACAACCGAATATTAAAATAATTATGAAATTAGATATATTATTTTCCATCGCATCTTAGCACCCGTTTGGGCTGTTAGCACACATTAATTACAATTTAAGTCAAACTCTAAATAGTTTTTAGAGACATCCACTCATCCGGGGGAATATCTCTTCTAATAGCTTCTAGAGACATCCACTCATCCGGGGAATATCTCTTCTAATAGCTTCTAGAGACATCCACTCATCCGGGGGAATATCTCTTCTAATGACATGTAGGTCCTTTCAAATTTTAAATGGTTTATGGGATACGATCACTCCAACAAGCTTATAGAGTAGTCTAATTAAAAAAATCAAATGGGGCCACTATAAATATGTTATAGACATTTGGTGGGGCAGCCGTTCCAGGCTGCTCATTTTTTTTTTTTTTTTTACTCTAGACAAATAATGTTTCTCCGCCACTGGAGTCGAATATTACAACAACAAAAAAGGGAGGGGGGTCCCGCGCTTCGGCCCGGGGCAGGTTTGAGCACCTGGAGGGTCCGGATTATAAATATCCATAAAACAATGGTAATCACAACAACATGTTATTTCTAGAAAGGTCTTCCTGGGAAATCTGTACTTACAGGGATAGAAATCTTTTCCTTAGCGTTAGTCTACCCACAACATCGCCCAAAGTAGCAGACAGTATACTCTCGCTCGGTCAGGGGAAGCCGCTATTTTATCTCCTCTTTCACCTCGGAAATATGTCAAGTACAGTGGGGCCCTCATATCCGGGGTAACACGCTCCTAGATCGACCACGGATAATACAACGTGATGTTTGTGTAACATAATTATATAACTACGGTAAAGTTTAAATGATAAATTATCAACAGTAAGACATTAACAACATTAAATAAAGTACATAACGTGTACTGTGCAGTACAGTGTACTTACTATTTTCCAGTCTTCTTGTTGAGACTATCACTGGTGATGATGGTGATATGGTAGCACAATCCCTATGATGAGATGGAGTGATGGTGTAGCCATTGTGACTTATAAACAATTTTTTACTTTAAAAGTAAATAAAACTGGGCAGCGGTAAACCACGGATACTGGATCAGCGGATACTGTACTGTACTGCTGTATTCTCAAACAATAATAGAGTAAAACCAAAACACCCCTGATTGGTCATAATGTTATAAGAAATGTAAATAGTTTAAAATGGGAATGTACATTTAATTTAGTATGTTCAGATATATTCTCTAGAAGGATGTGGACACAAGTATTTGAACAAAGACTGAATCTAAGGACTGTGATGCAATCAAACCTAAACTTAGTGGAGACACGATGGTCGATCTCGGGACCTTTGATATAGTTTTGAGTCGATTTGACCCTTGGTATAGAGCAGGGGGGCTCGAACCTATTTTATTTTCTGCTCACCTTCTAATGATAGCTTTGCTTTTTTTTTGGTGGCACACTTGAGGGGGTTAAAAAGCGAATAGCGGTTTTTTTTAAATAAAGTTTTGGAAATTGGGGAAAAACAACTGTTTAGAATATTGTCACCAGTTCAGGCTAGACGCACATTTACTAGCCATGTTAACGTATTAGGAATGGAGAAGGTATATTTAGAGGAAGAGAGACGCATTTACGTGGCGAGAGAGAGAAATTGAGTGAATGAGTGAAAAACTATTTTAGAAAAAAAGACCTCAGATCACCCTACCGTGACTCGAACACCGATCTCCCGTCATCGGAAGTCCGGTCTTTTACCTTAACGGGCTTAGACCAAGGAACCGAATTCCTCAAAGCAAATGGAGATAATTGTTTTTAAACTATAGTGATTGCAAACATTAATAATAAATTAACTAGACGAGTGGCTTGAACCTGGTCACAATTCGACGGCACACCTTTGTTTGGTCGGAGGCACATTGGCTGAGAACTACCGGACCAGGGTGCCCTTATTTACAAGTGTTTTAACTGTTTTTGTCTCCCTTCGTGCCGTCATGATGTTATTGTTTGTGGTCTGACCACGTGACACACACCGCCATGTTTGATCAACGTTTGGATTCTATTTCTAGTGAAGGTCGGTCTCTGGCCCATCACTGTCTGTGATTCAGTACTGGGCAGTGTTCGCTTGGACCTGCCCGGTTGCAAGGTTGTGTGTGCTACTGATGGTTAGTACAGGCAGTGAAGTGTATCTCTCCAGGAGCTGATGGTTAGTACAGGCAGTGAAGTGTATCTCTCCAGGAGCTGATGGTTAGTACAGGCAGTGAAGTGTATCCAGGAGCTGATAGTTAGTACAGGCAGTGAAGTGTATCTCTCTAGGAGCTGATGGTTAGTACAGGCAGTTGAGTGTATCTCCAGGAGCTGATGGTTAGTACAGGCAGTGAAGTTTTCCCTTCAGGTAGAGTTTTTAAAGGAAAAATTTGGGGAGAATTATTTAAAAAGGGAAGCGTTTTGGGGGGGGGGTTTTTTGGGTAAAAAGGTAAAAATTTTTGAAAAAAAGACTTCCCCTCCCGGTTTTTTAAAGTTGCCGGAACCCCGGGTTTTTCCCTTAACTTTTTAGCCAAAAATTTCCTCAAACAAAAAAATTTTTTTAAAACTTTGTTAAAAAAATTAAAAAAATTTAATAACGGGGGCTTAATTAAAATTAAAAATTTTTTTCGGAAATTTAAATCCAACCCTTTTTTTAAAGGGAATTTTTTTTTCCCCTTTTTGGTAATTTTTTTTTTGGGGTTCCCATAAAAATTTTTTATAATTTTATTTATTTATAAGGGTTTCCCCCTCATTTTTGGTTTCAAACTGGGTTTTTTGGTTAATGCCCGGTGCGGTTTTTTTAGATGGTTAGTTCGGGCTGGGGTTTTTCCCGGGGGTATTGTAAAAAAATTTTTCCCAAAAATGAGGGTTTCGGCTTTTAAGACCAAATGTATTTAACGGGCAGGGGGTTTTTGGGCGGGAAAATTGTTTAGTTTGTGGTTATGGGCGGGGTTTTTTCCCGGGGACTTGGGTTTGCAGGTATTAGTGTTTACTGATGGTTTACAGGGGTGTGTCCCCGGGGGTTGTACGGGCTGGTGACCAAGTGTGGTTGAAAGGGGAAACCCCGGGTGTTGGTTGAATTTTGGGGTTTTCCAAGGGGAAATTTTGGGAAAGGGGGGGGTTGGATATAGTTAGAAGGGAGTAATGCCCAGGAGCTGGTTTAAGGGTGGGTTTCTCCGGGAGGGGTTTTAAAAAAATTTAAAGTGGGGTTATTCGGCAAATGTGTTTGGTAGTTGTGGGGTAAGGGTTATGGATGATTTAGACGGCAGTAAAAGTGATTCCAATGGGGAAAAGGATAACCCCGGAGGATTAGACAGGGGGGGGGTCCGGGACTGGGTTTTAAAGGATGGGATTTGGGGGGTTAGTGGGTATAAATTTTTTCCCGGGGGTGGAGACGGGAAGTGTACCCCAAGTGGGGTTTGTGGCAGTGAATTCCCCCGGACTTTTTTATACGGGTAAGTGTCTCCCAACAAAGGTTAGAAGGTGGTGATTTTATTTCGGAGGGGGGGGTTTCAGAAAATTTTTAGGGGTTTTTAAAAAGGGGAAAAATTTTTTCCCCCAGGGGGTAAAAAGGGGTTTATTATTTTTTAAACTGATGGTTGTACGGGGTGAATTCCCGGGCGGTTTTGAAAGGGGGAAGTGATTTGGGCGGGGGTTGTGGGGTTAAGTTTCCGGGAAGGGAGTAAAATTTTTTTTAAAATTTCCGGAGGTTGGGCGGAAATTCCCCCATGGGTTTTCAGGTTTATGAAATTCCCTAGGGTTGTGGTCTTTTTTTCCCCATGGGTTGTATGGTTTATTTAACCCATTTAAAAGGGCTGGGGTTATAGGGCTTTAAATTTTGAAGTTTTCTTTTTTTAATTAAAATTACCCTGGCTGAGGGTTATCATGAAAAATTACCAGGTTGATTTTTAAATTGAATTATCTCCAAAATTTGGTTTCGGGTTTTGGGTTTCCCCCAAAATATGGTTGAAAGGCAGGGGTGTTTTTCCCCCGGGGCTGATGGTTTGGGGGTTGTTTTCCCTATGGTGTACAGGCATGAAGGGGTTCTTCCAACGGGTTGTCGGGGTTTTATGGACTTGTTAAAAAATAAGGTTTTCCGGGGTTTTTTAAATATGTTTTCCCCCGGGTTTTTTTTAAACTAATGTTTTTTCCCGGGGTTTTGTAAAAATTTAATGTCTTGGGGCGATGGATAAGGTGGGTGTTTTCGGGGGGTTTTTAGTCCATGAATTTTTTTGGGGTTTTAACAGGCGGGAAATTTTTTAAAAAAGGTATGAATTAAAACCCCCCGGGGGTTGGGGTTATCATAAGTGCTTGGGGGAATTTTTAGTGGGGGTGGGTTTCCCTTTAGAAAGGTTTTTCCCATTTTTTAAAGGGCTAGGTTATACGGTATGAATTAAATTTGGGGGGCCTCAAATTTTGAAAAAAGGGATTTGGGGAAAATTTTTACTACAAAATTTTCCCCCTTTTTTTAAAATTTCCTAAAAAAACGCCCGGATAAATTTATCCCCCCAAGTATGAAAAGGCCGGGTTTTTTTTGGGAAAAAAAATCAAATTCCTTCCCTTTCTTAACTTTTAGGTGTTTTTTTGAAAAAAAAAAAATATACTGTAAAAATAACAAAAAAGAAAGTTTTTTTTAATTTAAATCCTTCCAAAAAAATTTTTGTTGGGGAAAAAAATAATTCTTTTTTTTTCAATTTAAAATGTAATTTTTTTTTAAAAACCCCCCCAAAATGATTGGTTTCCTTTAAAAACCAAAAAAAATTTTTTTTAGTTCCCCTTTAAAATTTTTAAATTTTAATTTTCAATAAGCATATAATTTTTTTTAAAATTTATTTTTAAATTCACAAGGTTTTTGGCCGGGGAAAAAAAATTAAAAAAAAAAAATTTAAAAAATTTTTAAAAAAAAAAGGCCTAATTTTTTTTTAAATTTTGATTATTATTTAAAAAAAAAAAAGGGGTTTTAAAAAAAATTGAAAATTTTTAAAAAAAGGTTTGCCCTTTTAAAAATAAGGTAAAAGTAATTATTTTCCCCGTTTTTTTTAGGAAAAATTTTTAAAAAAAAATTTTTTAAAAAAAAAAAATAATTACAATTTTTAAAAAAAAAAAGTATTTAAAAAAAAAAAAAAACCCATTATTTTAAGCGAAAAATGTTAAAAAAAAAGTAAAAAAAATGTTTATCAAATTTTGGCTGCCTAAAGTAACAGCTGTCAACAAGGGGCTTGCACAACTGTGGGTTTTGGGTTGGATATGAAAATATGCGTAAGTGAATCAAAAACCCAAAAACGTTTTTTTACAAGCCCTTACTAAAATTTTCATGAACAGTAGACCTCCCCCCCAATGTTATTATCTTTACAACAGTTTTTCTAGTATTTGTAAACAGTAGACCCCCCCTTCATGTTTTTAAACCCCTTTTTTTTTATACAAAAGCCCCCTTTTAACTTAAATTTGTTATTTTGAACAGAAGCCCTTTTCCCTCCAGGTTATTATCTTCTATTTTACAGTTTTTTCCCCCCCCCCTTAAAAAATTTTAAAGTTCTGTAAAACAGAAAGACCCCCCTTAAATTATTTCGTTACTACGTCTTTTTTAGAAAATTTCCCCCCTTTTTTTGTCCCAATTTTAAAAACCTCCCCCCAATGTTATTATCTTACTACAGTTTTACTAGAAGTTCTGTGAACAGTAGACCTCCCCAAATTTTTTATTATCTTTACTACAGTCTTACAGTAGTTTGTAAAATTAGCCCTCAAAAACCATTTTACTACGTTATTTACATTTTTTTACTAGTATTCGGGTGAACTGAAACCCTCACACCAGGGTTAAACTTATCGTTTATAACGTAATTAAACCTAAAATTTTAAGTTATGTAAACAAAGGTAGACCTCCCCATGTTATACGAAAAAAACCGTCTTACAGTAGTTCTGTGAATGTAGCCCAAAAACCCCCATGAAAAAAACGTTATAAGTCTTACTATTAGTTCTGGAACTTAGCCCCCCCTTTTCCCATTTTTAATTTGTTACTACATTTTTAACTAGTAGTTATGTGAAAAAAAAACCCCCTACCCCTTGTTCCCTTTTTTTTAAAATTTCCCGTCTTACTATTTTTTTTCCCTGTGAATTTTGCCTCCCCCCAAATTTTTACTATTTTAAAACTAAGTTTCTTTAGTTATGTGAAGGTAGACTCACACCATGTTACTATCGTTCTACATTCTTACTAGTAGTTATGTGAACAGTAGCCCCCCCTTTTCCATGTTATTTTTTTTCAATTTTTTTTAATAGTAGTTTTGTAACAGTAACCTCCCCCCTTTTATTATCGTTACTACATTTTTTAAAATAGTAGTTCTGTGAACAGTAAACCCCCCTTCCTTGTTTTATCGTTACTACATCTTATTAGTTTCTGTGAACATAGCCCCCCCTTTTTGTTATTTTTTTTTTCTACAGTTTAAAATTGTAGTTATGTGCCCAGTCCCCCTCCCCCATGTTTTTTTCTTTTTTTTCTTTTTTACTAGTAGTTCTGTGAATTTTTAAAAACCCCCCCTTCATTTTTTTAAAACGGTTACTACAATCTTACTATAGTCTGTAAAGTAGACCTCACCCCGGGGGTATTATCATTACTACTTTTTTACTTTTGTTCTGTGAACAGTAGACCCCCTAAATTTTTATTATATTACAAACAGTCTTACTATTAGTTCTGTAAACAGAAAAACCCTAACTCCAGGTTATTATCATTACTACAGTTTATTTTTTTGTTCTGGAACTTAACCCCTAATTTTGTTATTGGGGGTTACTACAGTCTTCCTAGTTGTTTGTGAACGTAGACCTCACACCATGTTACTATGGGTTACTACTTTTTAAAATATAGTATTGAACAGTAGCCCCCCACCCCTTTTTATTATCGTTAATACATCTTTTTTTTTAGTTCGTGAACATAGCCCTCCCTTCTTTTTTAAATTTTTTTTTTCTACAATTTTTACTAGTAGTTTCAAAAAACGGGGGGGCCCATTTCCTTTTTATTTTCATTACTGGGGGTTTTTTCTATTTTTTTTCTGTAAATTTTTAAAACCCCCCCTTTTCTATATTTTAAAACATTACTTTTTTTCTTACTATAGTTCTGGAACAGTAACCTCACTCCATTTTTATTATCATTTTACGTCTTACAAAAAAAGTTTTGTGAACAGTAGACCCCCTCCTTTTTTATTATCATTACTACAGTCTTACGTAGTTCTGTGAACAGAAAGACCTCCCCCCCGGGGGTTTAATTTTTTTAAAATTTTTAATACTTTTTTTAACTAGTGTTTTTTGCAGAAAAACCCCCCCTTTTAAAAATTTATTTCTTTACTACAATCTTACTAGTAGTTCTGTGAACAAAGACCTCCCTCTTTTTTATTTTTTTTTTTTTTCAGTCTTACTAGTAGTTCTGTAAACCAGAAACCCCCCCCCCCAAAATGTTTTTTATCTTTTTAAGTCTTAAAAAAAGGTTTTTAAAAACCCCAGTAGCCTCCCTCCGTTTTGGGGGTTAAAACATTTTTTTTTTTTTTATTTGGGGGTTAAAAAAAGTAACCTACCCCATGTTACAAATCGTTCCCCCCCAACTTACTAGTAGTTCTGTAAACAGAAAGACCCCCCTCCATGTTATTTTCGTTACACATTTTTAAAACTAGTATTTTTTGTGAACAGAAAAAACCTCCCTTTTTTGTTTTTCCCCCTTTTTACAGTCTTACTATTATTTTTTTTTTGAACAGAAAACCCCCCTCCTTTTTATTATCGTTACTACATTTTTAAATATTTTTTTCCCCTGGAACAAGACCCAAAAAATTTTTTATTTATCGTTATAAAAACCCCCTTTACTAGTTTTTCTGTGAATTTTTAAAACCCCCCCCCCATGTTTTATCTTCCCCCCCTTTCTTACTGTAGTTCTGTGAACGGGAAAGCCCCTCCCTTTTCCATTTATTATCTTTACTACAGCCCTTCCCTATAGTTCTTGAACAGTGACCTCCCCCATGTTTTTTTTTTTAAAATTTAGTCTTACTATTTTTTTTTTAAAAAACAGTAGCCCCCTCCCCCCTTGTTTTTAATTTTTACTCCCTTTTTAAAACTAATAGTTCTAAAAAACAGTGGGACCTCCCTCTATATTTTTTTTTTTTCAACATTTTTTCCAGAGTTCTGTGAAAAAAGTAAAACCTCCCTCAAAAATTTTAATTTTCTGGGGGTTTTTAACTGTATTCTGTAAATTTTTAAACCTCCCTCCATGTTATTATTTTACAAAAATTTTTATATTAGTTTTAAAAAACAGAAAACCCCCCTTCCTGTTATTATCGTTACTACTTTCTTACTAGTAGTTCAAAAACCCCTAGCCCCCCCTCCATTTTTTTATCGTTATACAGTCTTATAGTAGTTCTGTAACAGTAGACCCCCCTTCTTTTTAAAATTTTTTTTTTATACAGTTTTTTTTTGTTTTTAAAAAACCCATTAGACATCCCCCCATGTTATTATCGTTTTTTAAAAATTTTTATTTTTTCTGTTAAATTTTTGGGACCCCCTCCTTTTTATATCGTTACTACAGTTTAATATATTTTTTGTGAACTTAAAACCTCCCTCCATTTTTTTTATCGTTACTACAGTTTTTTTTTAGTAGTTTGTGAACAGTAGACCCCCCCCCTTTTTTATTATCGTTACAAATTTTTTTTAAAAGTATTTGGGGGAGAACAAAGCCTTTCCCTCCGGGAAAAATTTTCTTACACAGCCCTTACTAGTAGTTCTGTGAACAGAAAAACCTCCCTCCTTTTTATTATCGTTACTACGGGTTACTATTTTTTTCCCCAAAAAATTTTTAAAACTTCCTCCAGTTTTATCGTTACTACAGCCCTTACTAGTAGTTTTGGAACGTAGACCCCCCCCTTTTACTTTTTTTTTACTACAGCCCTTACTAGTAGTTTTTTTAAAACAGTAGACCTCCCCTCCATTTTTTTATCTTTTACTCCATTTTTTCTAGTAGTTCTGTGAACAGAAACCTCTCCCATGTTATTATGTTACTACAGTCTTACTAGTATTTGTGAACAAAAAATTTCCCACCATTTTTTTAAATTTTTTTACTCCCCAATCTTCTAGTATTTTTGTTAAACAGTAACCCCCTTCTTTTTATTATCGTTACTACATTTTTTTACTTTAGTTCTAAAAAACAGTAAAAACCCCCCCCCTTTTTGTTATTATCGTTAATACAGCCCTTATATAGTTTTTTAAAACAGTAGCCCCCCCTCCTTGTTAAAATCGTTAATACAGTCTTACTAGTATTTTTCTGTGAACGTAGCCCCTCCCTCCATGTTTTTTATCGTTAATACAGTTTTTTTTTTTGTTTTAAAAAGGGGGGTAGACCCCCCCTCCTTTTATTTATCGTTTTTTACCGTTTACTAGTATTTTGTAAACAGTAAAAACCTCCCTTTTTTTACTATCTTTTACTTTTTTCTTACTAGTAGTTCTGTGAACAGTAACCTCCCCCCGGGGGTTACTATCGTACAAAGTTTACAAAGTAGTTGGGGGGGGGGGGGGGGGGGGGGGGGGGGGGGGGGGGGGGAACAGTAACCTCCCTCCATGTTACTATCGTTACAAACATTTTTAAAATAGTATTTTTTGTGAACTTTGACCTCCCCCCTTTTTTAACCTATCGCCCCCCCCCCTTTTTTACTATAGTTCGGTGAACAGTAGCCCTCCCCCATGTTATTACGTTACAAACAGTCTTATAGAAAGTTTGTGAACAAAAACCCCCCCTCCATTTTTTTCCCCCGGGTTTCTACATTTTATTTAGTAGTTTTTTGTAAAAGAAAAACCCCCTTTTTTTTTAAAATTATCGTTCAAAAGTCTTACTAGTAGTTCTGTGAACATAGACCCCCTCCTTTTTTCAATCGTTATACAGTCTTACTATATTCTTGAACAGTGCCCCCCCTTTTTTGTTATTATCGTTACTACAGTTTTAAATAGTAGTTCTGTAAACAGAGCCCCCCTCCTTTTTAAAATTTCGTTACTACAGCTTACAGTAGTTTAGAACAGTAGACCCCCCCCCAAAATGTTTATCGTTACTCCCAGTTTTCTAGTAGTTCGGTGAACATAGACCCCCCCCATTTTTTCCCCGTTACAAAACAGTGTTACTATATTTTTTGTAAACAGTAGACATCCCCCCCATGTTATTATGTTACTAAACTTCCCTAGTAGTTTGTGAAATAGCCCCCCCTTTCCATGTTAAAAATTTTTTTAAAATTAACCCCCCTTTAAAATTTTTTTTTCCCCGGTGAACGTAAAACCTCCCCATTTTTTATCTTTTTACTACATTTTACTAGTAGTTTCGTGAATTTTTGCCTTCCCCATGTTATTATCGTTACAAACCCCCCTTCCTAGTAGTTTGTGAACATAGCCCCTCCCCCAGTTTTTAACGTTACTACCCCCCTTTATAGTTTTCTGGTGAACAGTAGCCCCCCCTTCTTTTTTTAAATAATCTTTTACTACAGTCTTACAGTAGTTCTGTAAATTTTTTAGACCTCCCTCCTTTTTACTATCTTTACTACAGTCTTATTTTTGTTTTGTGAACAGTAAACCTCCCTCCGGGTTACTATCGTTACTCTTTTCTTCCCTAGTATTTTTGTGAAAATGAACCTCCCCCCTTTTTTTTTAAAATGTTACTACAGTCTTACAAAGGGTTTTTTTAAAACAGTAAACCTCTCTCCATTTTATTTTTTTTTAACAAACATTTTTTCTGTTTCTGTAACGAAAAACCTCCCCCCCATTTTTTTTCGTTACAAAAAGCCCTTTTTTTAGTTTCGTGAACAGTAGCCCCCCCTTCATGTTTTTTTTTTTTCAAACGCCTTTTTTAGTAGTTCTGTGAACTTTAGCCCTCCCCCCTTTTTTTACTATCGTTAACAGTTTTTTTTTAGTAGTTCTGTCAACAGAAACCCCCCCCTCCGGGTTTTTATCGTTACAAACATTTTTACTAGTAGTTTTGAAAACAGAGACCTCCCCCCATGTTACTATCGTTAATTAAACCCCCTTTACTAGTAGTTTGTCAACATTAAAACCTCTCACCTTTTTAATTACCGTTACTACAGTCTTATTTTTTTAGTTCTGTGAACAGTAGACCCTCCCCATGTTTTTTCGTTACTACAGTCCCCCCTTGTAGTTTGTGAACAGAAAAACCTCCCTTTTTTTAAAAAATTTTTTTTTTTCAGTCTTACTAGTATTTGTGAACATAGACCCCCCTTCATGTTATTATCGTTACTACAGTCTTCCCTATTAGTTCTGTGAACAGAAAGACCTCCCCCCATGTTACTATCGTTACTACATTTTTATTTTTTTTTCTGTCAACTTGACCCCCCTAAATGTTATTTCGTTAAACAGCCCCTTACTAGAAAGTTCTAAAAATTTTTAAACCTCCCACCTTTTTAAAAAATCTTTTTTTTCAGTCTTAAAAAAGGGTTCCCCCCAAACAGTAAAACCTCCCCCCCTTTTTTACATCCCCCCAAAAAGTTTACAAAAAAATTTCTAAAAAACAGTAACCTCCCTCCAGTTTTTATCTTTATTTTACAGTCTTTTTATTTTTTTTGGGGAAAAAATTTTTGGAACCCTTTCCCTCCATGTTCCCAAATCTTTTTTTTCAGGGGTTTTTACTATAGTTCTAAAAAAGAAACCCCCCCTCCTTTTTAAAACTATCGTTACTACGTTTTTTGTAGTTCTGAGAACAGTACCTCCCCCTTGTTACTATCTTACTACAGTCTTACTATTTTTTTTTGTAACTTTTAGACTCCCTCCATGTTATTACGTTATACAGTCTTACTTTTGTTCTGTAAAGGGGGAGACACCCACCATGTTCTTCTTTTACTACAGTGTTACTAGTATTCTGAAATTTTTAGACCCCCCAAAGTTACTATCGTTACTACTTTTTTCAAGTATTTTTTAAAAACAGTAGCCCTCCCTCCATTTACTATCTTACCGTCTTACTAGTGTTCTGGAACTTTTAAAACCCCCCCCCTGTTATTTTTTTTTTATACAGTCTTACTAAAAAATTCTGTGTTTTTAAGCCCTCCCTCCATTTTTTTTTTATCGTTACTACAGTGTTACTATTTTTTTCCCCTAAAAAAAGTAGACCTCCCTTTTTACTATCTTTACACATTTTTTTTTTTGTAGTTTAAAAAAATTACCCCCCTCCTTTTTCTATCGTTACTACATTCTTACAGTATTCTGTAAAAAGGGGGGGACCTCCCTCCGTTTTTATCGTTAAAAAGTTTTACTATATTCTTTCAAAAAAAAACCCCTTCCCACCAGGGTTATTAAGTTATACGTCTTACTAAAATTTTTTGAGAACATAGACCTCCCCTCCATGTTACTATCGTTACATACAGTTTTAAAAAAGTAGTTCTGAGAACAGTAGACCTCCCTCCATGTTACTATCTTTTTACTACTTTTTTCGGGTTTTCTGAAACAGTAGCCCCCCCCCCATTTTACTATCGTTACAAACGTCTTAGGGGGTTTTTTTTGTAAAACGGGGGGGCCTCCCTCCATTTTTTACTTCGTTATGGGGGTTCCCCCCTAGTAGTTCTTTGAACGTAGACCTCCCCCCATGTTACCCCCCTTTTACTACAGTTTTACTAGTATTTGGGGGAATTTTTGGAACCTCCCTCCATTTTTTACAAATCGTTAAATACAGTCTTACATAGTTCTTGAACAGTAGACCTCCCCCCCTTTTTTAATTATCGTTACAACAGTGTTATTTTTTTGTTCTGAGAACATAACCCCCCCCCCAAAATTTTACAATCGTTACAAAACAGTCTTACTTTTTTTTCCCCTGAAAACATTAGACCTCCCCCCGGGGGTTTACTATGTTATTTACGGTCTTACAAAGAAATTTTTTGTGAACAGTAGACCCCCCTCCATGTTATTATCGTTAACTACAGTTTACTAGTATTTCTGTGAACAGTCCCCCTCCTCCTTTTTTTTTATTTTTTACTACATTTTTTTTATAAAAAATTTTTTTTGTGAATTTTTGACCTCCCCCCTTTTTTTATCATTACTACTTTTTACTATTTTTTTCCCCGTGAACAGTAACCCCCCCGGGTTTTTTAAGCCCCCAAAAAGTTTTTTTTTGTAGTTCTTTTGAAGAAAAACCCTTTTCCCTCCTTTTTAAAACTATTTTTAACTCCCATTTTTCTAGTATTTTTTGTGAACAGTAGCCCCCCCCGGGTTTTTTAAAACTTTTTTTCTTTTTAAAATAGTATTTAAACAGTGGACCCCCCCCCCGGGGGTTACTTTTTTTTTAAACGTCTTACGGTAGTTTCTGAGAATTTTTGACCTCCCCCCATTTTAAAAAAATTTCGTTAAAACGTCTTACTATAGTTCTGTAACAGTAGACCTCCCTCCATGTTATTGGGGGTTATAATTTTTTACTATATTTTTCGGGAAAACAGTAGACCTACCTCCATGTTATTATCGTTTATTCGTCTTTCCTAGTATTCTGTGAATTTTTAGACCTCCCCCCTTTTTTATTTTTTTTAAAACTCAGTCTTACATTGTTCTGTGAACAGTAACCTCCCTCCATTTTTTTTATCTTTTTTTTCATTTTTCTAGTAGTTTGGAACTTTAGACCCCCCTCCATGTTATTTTTTTTTAAAAAACCATTTTTACTAGTATTTTTTGTGAACTTTGCCCCCCCCCTCCATGTTTTTATCGTTATAAAAATTTTTTACAAAATTTTTCTGTAAAAAAAAAAACCCCTCCCTCCGGGGTTTTATTATCTTACTTTTTTCCTTACTAGTTTTTTCTGTAAACAGAAACCCCCCTCCATGTTATTATCGTTACAAAACTGTTTTTTTTTTGTGTTTGTGAACGTAGACCTCACTCCATTTTTTTAAAATCTTTTATACAGCCCTTCAAGTATTTTGGTGAATTTAAAAGGACCTCCCCCATTTTTTTAAAATCGTTCCCCCCCCCCCCTTCTATAGTTTTTTTAAAAACATAGCCCCCCCCAAAATGTTATTTTTTTTAACTACAGTTTTTACTATTTTTTTCCTGTGAACAGTAAAACCTCCCCCCCATGTTATTATGTTACACCCCCCTTATTTTTTTAGTTTCTGTGAACAGTAGACCTCCTCCCGTTATTATGTTAAAACAGTCTTACTGTAGTTTTTGTGAACGGGGGACCTCACCCAGTTATTTTTTTTTTAAAAACTCATTTTTAAAACTAGCGTTATGTGAACAGTCCCCCTTTTCCCCCCAAAATGTTTTATCGTTACTCATTTTATTTAGTAGTTCGTGAACAAAACCCCCCCAAAAAATGTTATTATCGTTACTACTTTTTACTATTTATTTGGGGGAACAGTAGACCTCCCTCCAGTTTTTATCGTTACTACAGTTTACTAGTAGTTCGTGAACAGAAAACCCCCCCCTTTCCATTTTTTTTATCGTTATTCAGTTTAAAATAGTAGTTCTGTAAATTTTTAACCTCCCTCAATTTTTTTTGGGTTTTTTTAAAATTTCCCCCCCTAGAAGTTCTGTGAACAGTAATTCCCTCCATGTTATTACATTTTACATTTTTTACATAGTTCAAAAACAGTAACCTCCCTCCATTTTTTATCGTTATTTACAGTCTTACTAGTTTTCCCCTGTGAACAGAAAAACCCCCTCCATTTTTTTAAAACATTTTTACTTTTTTCTAGTAGTTCAAAAAAACCCCGTAGACCCCCCTCCATGTTATTTTTTTACTACATTTTTACTAGTAGTTCTGTGAAACGGAAAAACCCCTCCCTTCATTTTTTTAAAAGGGGGTTATTTACATTTTTAAAATTGTAGTTATGTAAACGTAAAAACCTCCCTCCAGGGTTTTTTTTTTTTATACGTCTTACTAGTAGTTCTGTGAACAGTAGACCCCCTATGTTATTATCGTTATACAGTCTTACTGTAGTTCTGTGAACAGAAAAACCCCCCCTCGGGGGTTTTTCGTTACTACAGTTTACTTTTTTTTTTGTGAACAGAGACCTCAAAAACCATTTTTTTTAATCGTGACTACATTTTTTACTAGTAGTTCGTGAACTGAAAGACCTCACAAAAAATTTTATTTATCGTTACTACCGTTACTAGTAGTTCTGGGAATGTAGCCCTAACCCCCGGGGGTTACATCGTTACCAGTCTTACTAGTATTTTTGGGGAACAGTAGCCCCTCACCCTTTTTTACAAACGTTAAACAGTCTTAGGGGGTATTTCTGTAACAAAAAGACCCACACCATGTTACTTTCGTTACAAAACAGTTTACAGTATTTTTTGTGAACAGTAGACCTCCCTTCATGTTATTATCGTACTCATCTTACTAGTAGTTATGTAAAGAGTAGATTAACCATGTTACAAATCGTTACTCAGTTTTTACTGTGTTCTGGAACTGTAGCCCAAAAACACCTTTTTTCTATCTTTTTTAACATTTTTACTAAAATTTTTTTGTGAAAGTAGCCCTCACCCATGTTACTATCGTTATACAGTCTTACTAGTATTATAAAAAACAGTAGCCCTCCCTCCATGTTTTTACGCCCCCTACAGTCTTACTTTTATTTTTTGGGAACGTAGACTCCCTCCATTTATTATCGTTACTACATTTTACTAGTGGGTTCTTTGAACAGTAGACCCCCTCCTTTTTTTTAATCTTTTTTTTTTAAATTTTTACTTTAGTTCTTGAACAAAAGCCCTCCCTTCTTTTTTTTGGGGGTTACTACAGTCTTACTTTTGTTAGTGAACAGTAGACCTCCCTCCATGTTATTATCTTTTACACAGTTTACTATTTTTTTTTGTGAACAGTAGCCCTCCCTTCATGTTTTTAAAACGTTAAAAACAATCTTACTTTTATTTTAAAACAGTGACCTCACTCCATGTTTTTTATTTTTTTAATACAGTCTTACTAGTAGTTCTGTAAAACAGTAAAAACCTCCCTCTAAAATTATTATCATTACAAAACAGTCTTCTAGTAGTTCTGGAACAGTAGCCCCCCAACCCATGTTTTTAAATTATTACAGTTTACTATTTTTTTCTGTAAATTTTTGACCTCCCTAAAATGTTATTATGTTATTTACAGTCTTACTAGTAGTTCTGTGAACAGTCCCCTCACACCTTTTAAAAATTTTTTTTACAACATCTTACTAGTAGTTATGTGAACAGGGGACCCCCCCCCCTTTTTTAAAATTATCTTTTTTTTCAGTCTTACTAGTAGTTCTTGAACTTTGCCCCCCCTTTCATGTTATTTTTTTTTTACAAAACAATTTACTAGTATTTTTTGTGAACATAGACCTCCCCCCTGTTATTATCACCCCCAACAGCCTTTACTATTTTTTTCCCGTGAACAGTAAAACCCCCCTCCATTTTAAAAAAACGTTATACATTTTTATTTTTATTTTCTTTGAACAGTAGACCCCCCCCAAAAGGTTACTTTTTTTTACTACGTCTTACTAGTTTTTCCCCCTGTGAACATAGCCCCCCCTCCATGTTATTATCTTTTATACATCTTACTAGTTTTTTTGGGGTGAACATTAGCCCCTCTCTCCATTGTTATTACTTTTTTTACAGTTTTTATTTTTTTAAATTTTCTGTGAACATAGACCCCCCCCCTTTTTATTATCTTTATCAGTTTTACTAGATTTTCTGTGAACCAGTAGACCTCCCTTCATGTTATTATGTTACTAAGTCTTACAAGTAGTTTCTGAACAGTAAATTCCCCCCATGTTACTATCGTTACTACAGTCTTATTTTTTTCTGTCAACAGTCCCCCTTTTCCCTCCTTGTTATTTTTTTTTACAAAACTTTTTTTTTTAGTTTTTTCAAAAAACAGTAAAACCTCCCCCATGTTACTTTTTTTTAAAACTACAGCCCTTTACTTTTGTTCTAAAAAACAGTAGACCCTCTCCTTTTTTTTTAGGGTTTAAAGTCAATAGTAGTTGTGAAAAGGGGGCCTCTCTCCATGTTTTTTTTTTTACTACATTTACTAGTTTTTTTGTGAACAGTAAACCCCCCTTCAGTTACTTCGTTACTACAGTCTTACTAGTAGTTCGGGGGAACATTGACCCCCCTTCTTTTTATTACGTTTTTAAAAGTCTTACAATTTTTTTCCTAAAAACAGTAGACCCCCCTCCATTTACTATCGTTACAATTTTTCTTACTAGTTTTTCTGTCAACGGGGGGGACCTCCTCCTTTTTTTTATCGTTACTAACAAGTCTTACTAAAATTTTTTTTCAACAGTAGACCCCCCCCCAAAATTTTTTTTCGTTACAAACAGTTTACTGTAGTTCTGTCAACAGTAAAACCCCCCCCCAAAATGTTACAAACGTTAAAACAGGGGTTACTAGTAGTTTGTAAACAGTAGACCTCCCCCCTTTTTTTTCGTTACACAGTTTACTAGTAGTTCTGAAAACCCCTAGACCCCCCTTTTCCATGCCCCCTTTTTTTTACTCATTGTTACTTTTTGTTCTGAGAAAAAGTAGACCTCCCCCATGTTACTTTTTTTTAAAACAGTCTTACTAGTAGTTCTGAGAATTTTTGCCCCTCCCCCCATGTTACTTTTTTTTCAAACATTTTTTTTTAGTTTTTTCTGTGAACAGTAGACCTCCCCCCCATTTTTTATCGTTACTACAGTTTTTAAAGTATTTCTGTCAACAGTAGCCCCCCCCCCAAAATGTTACTTTTTTTTACAAAAGTGTTACGGGTATTTTTTGAGAAAAAAAAACCCCTTCCCTCCATGAAACTATCTTTTATACGTTTTTTTTTGTAGTTCTGAGAACAGTAAAAACCTCCCCCCTTTTTTTACAAATCGTTATTTACTTCTTCCCTTATTAGTTCTGTGAAAAGTAGACCCCCCCCCCTTTTTGTTAATACGTTACTACAGTTTTTACTAGTATTTTTTGTGAACAGTAGCCTCCCTCCATGCCCCCAAATTTTTTTCTACAGTGATATAGTAGTTCCTGAGAACAGTAAGACCCCCCTCCTTTTTACTATCGTTACACAGTTTTTTTTTGTATTTTGAAAACAGAAAGACCTCCCTCCATGTTACTTTTTTTTCTACAGTCTTTACTTTTTTTTTTGTGAACGGGGGGGACCTCCCCCCCATTTTTTTATCTTTTACTACAGCCCTTACGTAGTTCTGTCAACAGTAGCCCCCCAAAAACCATTTTTTTCCCCCGTTACTACAGTCTTCTATTTTTTTTTGAGAACGTAGGACCTCCCCCCATGTTACTATCGTTACAACAGTGTTACAAGTAGTTTGAAAACAGTAGACCCCCTCCATTTACTTCGTTACAAACAGTCTTATTTGTAGTTTGAGAACAGGACCCCCCTCCATGTTCTTTCGTTACACAGTCTTATTTTTTTAGTTTTTTTAATTTTTGACCCCCCCTTTTTTTTAAAATTATCGTTACTACAGTCTTACTAGTAGTTTTTTTAAACAGTAGACCTCCCCCTTTTAAAATTTTCGTTCAAACAGTCTTATTTTTTTATTTTCTGTAAACAGTAGACCTCCCTCCATTTTACTACGTTATACAGTCTTTCTAGTATTTTCTAAAAAACAAAACCTCCCTCCATGTTATTATTCGTTACTACAGTTTTACAAAGTATTTGGGGGAAAACCCAAAAAAAAGACCTCCCCCCCATGTTACTATCTTTTACTACAGTCTTCCCTAGTATTCTGAGAATTTTTAGACCCCCTCCCATGTTACTATCGTTATCAGTTTTACTAGTATTTCTGTGAAATTAACCCCCCCCCGGGGGTTTATTATCGTTACTGGGGGTTCTTATAGTATTTTTTTGGGGAAATTTTTAAGACCCCCCCCAAAATTTTTTTTAAAACGTTACTAAACCCCCTTCCCTAGTAGTTTTGTGAACAGTTGACCCCCCTTTCCTGGTTTTTAAAAAAATTAAAACTAAAAGTCTTACAAGTATTTTGTAAACGTAGACCCCCCTCCTTGTTTTTTTTTTTAACTACGTTTTTTTTTGGTTCTAAAAAATTTTTAACCCCCTTCCATGTTACATCGTTCCCCCCCAATTTTTTCTAGAAATTTCTGTGAACAGTAGACCCCCCTCCATGTTATTCCCTTTACTACAGTTTATTTTTTTGTTCTGAGAACAGTAACCCCCCTTTTTTTTAAACAAACGTTACTACAGTCTTACTAGTAGGGGGGAGAACGTAAACCTCCCTCCAGTTTACTACGTTACTCAGTCTTACTATTAGTTTATGAACAGTAGACCTCCCCCCCTTTTTTTTATCGCCCCCTAATTTTTTACTATTTGTTCTGTGAACAGTAGCCCCCCCCTCCTTTTTTTTTTAAAACTTTTAAAAACCCAGTCTTATTGTATTTCCTGTAAACAGTAGACCCCCCCCATTTATTATCTTTAAAAAAAGTCTTACTGGGGGGGTTTCTGTAAAAAAACCCTTTTCCCCCCTTTTTTTTATCGTTACTACTTTTTTCGGGAGTTCGTAACGGAACCTCCCTCCATGTTTTTATCATTACTACAGTTTTACAGTAGTTCTGTAAACAGTGGGGGCCCCCCTCCATTTTTATTATCGTTACTACAGCCCTTAGGGGGTTAGTTCTGTAAAACGGGGGGGACCCCCCTCCTGTTATTATCATTACTAAGTTTTTTTTTTTTAGTTCAAAACAGAAAAACCTCCCCCCCCTTTTTTTAAAATCGTTATAAAAAGTCTTACTAGTATTTTTTTGGAAAATTTTTAAACCCCTTTCCCCCTTTTTAAAATTATCGTTACTAAGTCTTATTGAGTTTGTGAACAGTTAGACCTCCCTCAATGTTTTTACCCGTTCAAACCGTTTTACTGTAGTTCTTTGAACATGCCCCCCATAAAAGTTATTATCTTTTACAAACATTTTTACTAGTAGTTCTGTGAACGTAACCTCCCTCCATGTTTTTTATCGTTCTACATTTTTACAGTATTTTTTAAAAAACAGAAAGACCTCCCTCCATGTTATTTTCGTTACTACATTCTTACTAGTATTTTTTGTGAACAGTAGATCATTTCCTTTTTTAAAATTTTTTTTTTTCTACAGTCTTTTTTTGTTTATGGAACAGTAGACCCCCCTCCATGTTATTATCGTTACTACAGTCTTATAGTAGTTCTGTGAACAAAGCCCTCCCCAAATTTTTATTATGGGTTATTTTTTTCTTACTATTTTTTTGTGAACAGTAGAACCTCCCTCCATTTTTTTTATCGTTAAACATTTATTTTTTTAGTTCTGTGAATTTTTAAAAACCCCCCTCCTTTTTATTATCGTTACTATTTTTCTTACAAGTAGTTCCTAAAAAACAGTAGCCCCCTCAATGTTTTTACTTTTACTAAGTCTTACTGTAGTTCTGTGCAGAAAAGACCTCCCCCGGGGGTTATTTTCATTTCTACAGCCCTTATTTTTTTAGTTCAGTGAAATTAACCTCCCTCCATGTTTTTTTTTTTTTACTCATTTTTACTATTTTCTGTGAACAGGGGAACCTCCCTCCATGTTTTTTTCATTTCTACAGTCTTACTAGTATTTTCGGGGGAAACAGAAAAACCCCCCAAAAATTTTTTTATCTTTTATACAGCCCTTACTTTTTTTTTCTAAAAACAGAAAACCCCCCCTTTTCAGTTATTATCGTTACCCCCAGTCTTACTAGAATTATGTAAAACAGTCCCCCTTTTCCCTCCATGTTATTTTTTTTTATACAGCCCTTACTAGTAGTTCTGGAACAGTCCCCCTTTTCCTAAATTTATTATGGGTTCCCCCCCTTTTTCTTACTAGTAGTTCTGTGAAAAAAAAACCCCCTTTCCCCTCAATGTTATTATCGTTCTACAGTCTTACTAGTATTTTTTAAAAACCCCAGAAAACCCCCAAAAAACCCCCATTTTACTATCGTTACTACAGTTTACTAGTGTTTTTTTAATTTTGCCCTCCCCCTTTTTGTTACTATTTTTTTTTTACAGTCTTACTATAGTTCTGTGAAAGTAGCCCTCAAAACCCATGTTACTATCGTTACTACACCCACTAGTGTTTTGTAAACAGTTATCAAAACCAGGGTTTACATCGTTTACAGTTTTTTTTTGTTTTTTTCTAAAAACTTAGCCCAAAAACCCCCAAAGTTACTATCGTTACTAAGTTTTACTATGTTCTGTAACAGTAAAACCCCCCTTCTTTTTATTATTTTTTTTTTCAGTCTTACTATTTTTTTAATGTGAATTTTTGACCTCACACCATTTTTACTATCGTTACTACATTTTTTTTTTTGGGGTTTTTGTAATTTTTGGACCTCAAACCTTTTTAACTTTTTTTTATACAGTTACTAAAAGTTTTTTTGGAAGAAAAGACCTCACACCATTTTTTTTTCGTTACTCCCAGTCTTATAGTAGTTATTGAACAGAGGACCTCCCCCCCCTTTTATTTTCGTTACTACACCCTTATTTTTTTATTTTGTAAACAGTAACCTCCCCCCATGTTATTATCGTTACTAAGTCTTACTAGTAGTTCGTAAAAAAGTAGACCTCCCTCCATTTTTATTATCGTTACTACGTCTTACTATAGTTCCGAAATTTTTAAAACCCCCCCCTTCTTTTTTTTAAAACGTTAAAACAGTTTTTTTTTGTATTATGGAACAGTAGACCCCCCCCTTTTAAAATTATCTTTTTTTCAGTCTTAGGGGGTATTTTTGTGAAAAAGAAACCCCCCCTTCAGTTATTATCTTTTTTCACATCTTACTAGTAGTTTTTGTGAATTTTTCCCCCTCACCCCATGTTTTTTTTTTTTTCTATTTTTCCCTTACTAAAGTTCGTAAAAAAGGGGGGACCTCCCCCTCTTTTTTTATTTTCATTAAAAACCCTTTAAAAACAGATTTTTTGGTGAATTTTTGACCTCCCCCGGGGGGGTTTTATCATTACGGGGGCTTACTAGTAGTTCGTGAACAGTAGACCCCCTAAATTTTTATTTTCGTTACTACAGTCTTACTATTTTTTTTTGAACAGTAAAACCTCACACCATGTTACAATCGTTATACATTTTTAAAATAGTAGTTATTAAAAAAGGGACCTCCCTCCTTTTTATTACGTTACTACGTCTTATAGTATTTTTTGTGAACAGTAGACCTCCCTTCATGTTATTATCGTTACTAAAATCTTACTAGTAGTTCTGTGAACAGTAACCTCACTCCATGTTTTTCCCCCTTACTACGTCTTACTATTTTTTGTGAATTTTTAGCCCCCCCCTTTTATATTATTTTTTTTTAAAATAGGGCTTACAAAGTAGTTCGGTGAACAGTAAAACCTCCCCCCAAAATGTTATTATTTTTTTAAAACAGTTTTAAAACCAGTAGTTAAAGTAACATAACCTCACTCCTTGTTATTATCATTACTAAAATTTTTTTTTTTAATTTTCTGTGAACAGTAGACCTCACTCCATTTTTTTATCGTTACTACAGTTTTAAAGAAAGTTCTAAAAAACATAGACTCCCTCTTATTTTTTCATTACAAAAAATCTTATAGTATTCGTGAACAGTAGCCCTTTTCCCTTTTCTTTATTTATCATTATTTACAGTCTTACTAGTAGTTCTGTGAATTTTTAGACCCCCCCTCCATGTTATTATCGTTAAACAGTCTTTGGGGGGGTTTTGTGAACAAAGTAGACCTCCCCCCAAATTTTTAAAAAATCGTTTAAATTTTTTTAAAACTAGTGGGTTTTTTTAAACATAGACCTAAAAACCATTTTTACTATCTTTTATTCAGTAAAAATAGTATTCTTTGAACAGTAGACTCCCTTTTTTGGTTTTATCGTTACAAAGGGGGTTTTTTAAAAAAGTAGTTCTGTAACAGTAGACCTCCCCCCCATGTTTTTAAAAAAATTTACTACCCCCCTTAATAGAGTTCTGTGAACAGTCCCCCTCCCTCCTTTTTAAAATTATCGTTTTCAGCCCTTACTAGTTTTTTTGTGAAAAAAAAACCCCTCACACCTTTGTTACTATTTTTTTTACAGTCTTACTTATTTGGGGGAAAAAAGGGGGTAGACCCCCCCCCAAAGTTTTTTTGGGGTTTCTACCCCCATTTTGTAGTTCTGTAAATTTTTAAAACCTCCCCTCCTTGTTATTTTTATTACAAAACCCCCCTTACTAGTTTTCCTTTTTAACGTAGACCTCCCTCCATGTTATTACGTTATTTATAGTCTTACTAGTTTTTTAAAAGAACAGAAGACCTCCCTTTTTTTATTTTCTTTAAATACGCCCTTAAAATTTTTTTTTGAACAGTAGACCTCCCTCAATTTTTTTAATTTTTTAAACTAAAATTTTTACTAGTAGTTCTTGAAAGTAGCCCCCCCTTTTCTATATTTTTTCATTACAACATTTTTCAAGTAGTTCTGTGAACAAAACCCTTTTCCCCCATGTTATTATTTTACAAAGTTTACTATTTTTTTTTCGGTGAAAAAAAAAGACCTCCCCCCATGTTTTATCGTTACTTCCAAAAAAGTCTTACTGTAGTTTTTTTAACGTAGACCTCCCTCCTTTTTTTTTAAACCGGGTTTTACTACATTTTTTACTAGTGTTCGGAACTTAGACCCCCTTCATGTTTTATCTTTTTTTTAAAAGTTTTTAAAAGTTCTGTAAACAGTGACATACCTCCATGTTTTTTTTTTTTACTACAATCTTACTAGTATTTTTTGTGAACAGTAAACCTCCCCCCCTTGTTTTTAAAGTTACTACGGTGTTACTAGATTCTGAAAACAGTAAAAACCTTCCCCATATTATTTTTTTTTTACAAAAATTTCTTATTGTAATTTCTGTGAACAGTAGATTTCCCCCTTTTTTTAATTATTTTTACTACAATCTTTAGTAGTTCGTGAACAGTAGACCTCACTCCAAGTTTTTTTACTCAAAATTACTATTACAGTATTTTTTGTGACATTAGACCCCCCTCCATTTTTTTCGTTACAAACAGTGTTATATTTTTTTTTGTAAATTTTTGACCTCCCCTCCATGTTATTATCTTTTTTTTAAAATCTTCCCTAGTAGTTCTGTGAACAGAAAAACCCCCCCCCAAAATGTTTTTTTCTTTTTACAAAAAATTCTTACTAGTATTTCTGGAACAGAAAAGACCTCACCCTTTTTTATTACGTTACAACAGTCTTATATTTTTTTTGGGGTGAACGTAAAATCCCCCTCCAGGGTTTTTTTTTTTTAAAATACAGTCTTATATTTTTTTTGGGGGGAACAGTAGACCCTTTCCCCTTTTTCATGTTATTACGTTATTTAAAAAAAATTATAGTAGTTTTTGTAAATTTTTAAAAACATACCTCCATGTTATTTCTTTAAAAAATTTTTATAGTATTTTTTGGGGAACATTAGACCTCCCTTTTTTTTTAAAAAATCGTTACTATTTTTGGTTACTAGTAGTTTTTAAAAAAAAAAACCCCCTCCAGTTTTTATCGTTCAAAAAATTTTTACAGTTTTTTTTGTGAACAGTAGACCCCCCTCCATTTTTATTATCGTTATTTACAATCTTACAGTTTTTTTGTGAAAAAAAAAGCCCCCCCCCCTTTTTAATTTTTTTTTACTAAAATTTTTAATAGTAGTTCTGGGCGTAACCCCCCCCCTTTTTTATTTATCGTTACTACAGCCCCTTACTAGTAGTTTTCGTGAACAGTAGACCTCCCTCCATGTTATTATCTTTTTTTTGGGGGTCCCCCCAAAGAAATTTTTTTTTAAAACAGTAGACCTCCTTCCTGTTATTATCGTTATACAGTCTTACTATGGTTCGGTGAAAAAAGCCCCCTTTTCCCCCTTAAAGTTTTTCCCCCTTTTTTTTTACAGTTTATTTTTGTTCTGTAAACAGAAGACATACCTCCATTTAAAATTTTTAAACTACAATTTACTAGTAGTTCAAAAAACGGTAGCCCTCCCCCCATGTTTTTATCGTTACTACAGTGTTATTTAGTAGTTCTGTAAACAGTAAAAACCTCCCTCCATTTTTTTAAAATGTTATTTACATTTTACAGTAGTTCTGTGAACAGTAGACCTCCCTCCATGTTTTTTTTTCGTTACTACTTTTTTATTTTTTTATTTTTTTTGTAAACAAGTAGACCTCCATCCTTTTTTATTTCGTTACAAAAAATTTTAAAAAAAGTAGTTCGGGGGACAAAAATTTTTCCCCTTTTCCATGTTTTATCGTTAAAACATTTTTCCCTAGTAGTTCTGTGAACAGTAGACCCCCCTCCATGTTATTATCGTTAAAAGGGGGTTTTTTTTAAAATTAAAAAAAAACAGTAGCCCCCCCTCCATGTTATTTTTTTTTTCTACAATCTTCTGTATTTCTGTAAACAGTAGCCCCCCCCTTTTTTTAAAATTATTTTTTACAAACTTTCTTACTAGTATTTTGTGAACAGAAAAACCCCCTCCATGATTTTATCGTTAAAAAACAGTCTTATTTTTTTGTTCTGGGACTTTTTTAAACCCCCCCCTTTTTAATTATCTTTTATACAGTTTTATTAGTATTTTTTGTGAACAATAGACCTCCACCCCCTTGTTACTATCGTTATACAGTTTTTTTTTGTGTTCTGTGAAAAGTAGACCTCCCTCCATGTTATTACTTTTACAAACAGTTTACTATTTAGTTTCTGTGAACAGTAGACCCCCCCCCAAAATGTTTTTTTCTTTCCCCCCCAAGTTTACTAGTAGTTTCTGTGAAACAGTAGACCTCACCCCCATGTTTTAAAATTCGTTACTACAGTCTTCCCCTGGGGGTTTTCTGTGAACAGTGACACCCCCTTGTTTTTATCTTTTTTTTGGGGGTCTTACTAGTAGTTCTAAAAACAGTCCCCCCTCCCTCCATGTTTTATCGTTATACAGTTTTTATAGTAGTTTTTGTGAACAGTAGCCCCCCCCTCCATGTTTTTAAAAAAACTACACTTTATTTTTTTAGTTAAAGTGAACAGTAGACCTCCCCCAAATGTTATTTTGTTACTACATTTTACGTAGTTCTAAAAACTGTAGACCTCCCCCCATGTTATTATGGTTACTAAAAAATTCTTTACTAGTAGTTTTTTTAAAAAAAAGACCCCCCCCCATTTTTTTTTCGTTACTGGGGGTTTTAAAAGTAAAAGTTCTGTAACGGTAACCCCCCCCATCCTTTTTTCTTTACTACAGCTTACTATTATTTTTTTAACAGAGAACCCCCCCCTCCATTTTTATTATCTTTCCCTTCCCCCCCTTACTAGTTTTTCTGGAACAAAAAAACCCCTCCCTTCATTTTTATTTTTTTAATACATTTTTACTAAAAGTTCAAAAAAAAGGGGTCCCCCCCCCTTTTCCCCATGTTTTTATCGTTACAAAACAGTTTCTAAAATTTGGGGGAAAAAGTAGACCCCCCCCCTGTTTTTCGTTACACAATTTTACTGTATTTTCTGTAAACAGTAAAACCTCCCCCTTTTTTAAAATCGTTACAAAACAATTTACTATTTTTTAAAAAACGTCCCCCTCCCCCCTTGTTTTTTATCGTTATAAGTCTTACTATTTTTTTTTTGTGAAAAATAGACCTCCCTCCTTTTTTTTATCGTTACTACTTTTTTTAAAATAGTAGTTCTGTGAACATAAAACCCCCCTTCTTTTTATTACGTTACTAAAATTTTTACTAGTATTCTGTGAACAGTAAAACCCCCCCTTTTTCATGTTATTATCGCCCCCTACAATCTTATATTGTTCGGTGAAAAAGAAACCCCCCCCTTTATTTTTTTAAAATCGTTACTAAAAATCTTACATTATTTCGTAAACAGTAGCCCCCTTTTCATGTTATTTTTTTTTTAATACAGTCTTACTAGTAGTTTTTTGTAACAGTAGACCCCCCCCAAATGTTATTATCGTTACTACTTTCTTACTAGTAGTTTGTGAACAGTGACCCCCCTCCTTTTTTTCCCCCGTTTTACTTTTAAAATATAGTTCTGTGAACATTTGACCTCCCTTCTTTTTTAATCTTTACTAAAAAGTCTTATTAGTATTTTTTTTTAACGGGGGACCTCCCTCCATGTTATTATCGTTACAAACAGCCCTTAACTAGAATTCTTTAAAATTTTTGCCCCCCCTTATGTTATTTTAAATACTACAGTCTTACTATTTTTTTAAAAATGAACTTTGACCCCCCCCAAAATTTTAAAATTATCGTTACAAAAATTTTTACTTTTTTTTTTTGGGAACAGAGCCCCCCCCCTTTTTATTATCGTTACTACAGTGTTTTTTGGGGGTTTTTGTGAACAGTCCCCCTTCCTCCATGTTTTATCGTTATACAGTCTTACTATATTTTTTGTGAACAGAAACCTCCCCCTGTTATTTTTTTTTATTTAAAAATTTACTAGTATTTTCTGTAAACGGTAGCCCCCCCCCCTTTTTATTTTTTTTTAAAAAAAACTTTTTTACAAGTATTTTTTTTGGAACTGTAACCTCCCCCCCCCCCCTTTTAAAATCATTACTACATTTTTAAAATAGTAGTTCTTTTAAAAATTTTTAAAACCCCCTCCATGTTATTTTTTTTTTTACAAACTTTTTTACTAAATTTTTTTTTAAAGGGGGTTACCTCCCTTCTTGTTTTTTATACCCCCTACAGTCTTACTAGTATTTCAAAAAACCCCTTTGCCCATACCTCCATGTTATTATGTTACTAAATCTTATTTTTTTGTTTCGTGAACAGTAGACCTCCCTCCATGTTTTTATCGTTCCCCCCCAGTGTTACTATTTTTTTTTTAAAACCAGAAAGCCTCCCTCCATGTTATTATGTTACAAATAAAATTTTTTACTATTTTTTTTCCCCCTGTGAAAAAAAAAGCCCCCCCTTTCCATTTTTTAAAACTTACAAAAAATTTTTAAAACTAGTATTTTCTGTGAACAGTAGACCTCCTCCATGTTATTTTTTTTTACAAAAAATCTTCTTTTGTTTTGTAAAATTTTTAAAACTTCCCTCCATTTTTTTATCTTACTACAATCTTACTAGAAATTTTTTTTAACCCCAGAAAGACCTCCCCCCTTTTTATTATCGTTACTAACAGCCCCTTCCTGGGGGGTTTTGTGAACAGTAGACCTCCCCCTTTTTAAAATTTTCTTTAAAAAATTTAAAATTTTTTAGTATTTTTTGTAAAAAGAAAAACCCCCCCTTCTTTTTTTATCGTTAACATTCTTATATAGTTCGGGGGAACGAAAAAACCCCCCCCATTTGTTATCATTAAACAGTCTTTTTTTTTTAGTTCTTTTAAACAGTCCCCCTTTTCCCTCCATTTTTTTTAAATTTTTTTACTACAGTCTTACTAGTAGTTCTGTGAACAGTAGACCCCCCTCCATGTTATTATTTTTAAACTACAGTCTTACTTAGTTTTGTGAACTTTAACCCCCCCTCCTGTTTTTCCCCCTTTAAATTTTTAAAAAGGGGGGTCAATGGGGGGGGGGGGGTTATTTCTGTGAACAGTAGACCCCCCCCATGTTATTATCTTTTACTACAGTCTTATTTTTTTTTTGTGAAACAGTAGACCCCCCTCCTTGTTTTTAAACATTACTCCATTTTTAAAATTAGTAGTTCTGTGAACAAAAAACCCCCCCCTTTTTTCTATTTTTTTTTTACGTTTAAAATAGTAGTTTTTGTGAAGGGGAAAATTCCCCCCCCTCCAAATGTTTTTTAGGGGGTTACTACGGGTATTTCTAGTGTTGGGAAAAACAGTGGGGCCCCCTTTTCCCTGTTATTTTTTTTTATCTTAACTGTCTTAGGGGGAAAGTTCGTGAACTTTAAAACCCTTTTAAACCCCATTTTATTTTGTTAATACATTTTACTAGTGGTTTGTAAAAAAGTAGACATCCCTCCAGGTTATTATCGTTACTACAGTTTTTTTTGTTTTTTTGTGAACAGTAAAACCTCCCCCCTGTTATTTCTTTTACAAAACAGTCTTATTTGTAGTTTGGAACAGTAAACCTCCCTCCATTTTTTTAAAATTTTAATCCCCCTTTTTAAAATTGTTTTTTCTGTGAACGGGGGGGACCCCCCCCATGTTTTATCGTTACAAAATTCTTACTAGTAGTTTGTGAATTTAGACCTCCCTCCATGTTATTTCGTTTTTAAAATCTTACAGTAGTTTTTTTAAAATTTTTAGACCCCCCCTCCATGTTATTTTCGTTATTAAAAAATTTTTCCCAAATTCGTGAACGTAGACTTCCCTTCATTTTTTTTTCATTACACATTCTTATTTTTTGTTTTATGCCCAGTCCCCCTCCCTTTTTTTTTTTGGGGGTTACCAGTTTTTTTTTAAAAGTTCGTGAACAGTAGACCTCCCTCCTTTTTTTATCGTTACAAATTTTTTCTTACAGTAGTTTGTGAAAAAAAAAACCCCTCCCTCCATGTTATTATCGTTACTACAATCTTACTAGTAGTTTTTAAAAAACAGTAGACCCCCCCTCCTTTTTAATATTTTTCCAGCTTACTAGAAAGTTTTGTGAATTTTTCCCCCCTCCCTCCTTTTTATTTTTTTTTATACTTTTTATAGTAGTTCTGGAACAGTAAAACCTCCCTTAAAGTTATTATCGTTACTAAAATTTTTTTTTTTATAGTTCTTTTAACGGGGGACCCCTCCAGTTATTATCGTTATTAAAATTTTTAATTTAATTTTTTTTCTGTGAAAAAAAAAACCCCTTCCCTTAAAAAATTTAAAATTCGTTTTTAAAATTTTTTTTTTAGTAATTTGTAACATTAGCCCTCCCCCCTTTTTTATTATCGTTCCCCCCCAATTTACTATTTTTTTTTGGAACAGTAGACCTCCCTCCTTTTTAAAATTTTTTTTTACTACTTTTTTTTTTTTGTTCTATGAACAGTAGATTTCCCCTCCTGTTATTATCGTTTAAGTCTTACTTATAGTTCTGTTAACATTGCCCTTTCCTCCTTTTTATTACGTTATACATTTTAAAATAAAGTTCTGTGAATTTTTAACCTCCCTTTTTTTAATTAAAAATTTAAACCAGTCTTATATAGTTCTATGAACAGTAACCCTCCTCCATTTTTTTAAAATTTTTTACTACAATTTTTTTTTGGAGTTTTGGGGAACATTAGCCCTCCCTCCATTTTTTTAAGGCGTTACAAACATTTTTAATAGTAGTTTTGTGAACAGATTAAAACCTCCCCCCAGGTTTTTTTTTTTAAAATACAGTCTTACTATTTTTTCCCTTGGAACAGTAGACCCCCCTCCGTTATTATTGTTATTTACAACTTACTAGTATTTTCTTGAACAGTAGACCCCCCTCCATGTTTATCGTTACTAAATTTTTTTACAGTAGTTTAAAAAACTGTAAAACCCCCCCCCAAAACCCTTTTCCCCCTTTTACTACGGTCTTACAGTAGGGGGAAAAACGGGTGGGACCCCCCTTTTTCCGGGTTTTATTATCATTACTACATTTTTCTATTAAGTTTTTTTAAACAGGGGGCCCCCCCCCAAATGTTATTTATCGTTTACAGTGTTACTAGTATTTTTTGGTGAACATTAGCCCTCCCTCCAGGGTTAAATTATCTTTTACTACAATCTTACTAGTATTTTTTTGAAATAGACCCCCTCCATTTTTTTTATCGAAAACTCCCAACCCTTACTAGTGGTTTTGTGAACAGTAGCCCTCCCTCCATGTTATTATCGTTATTTACATTTTTACTTTTTTTTTTAGTAAAAAATAACCCCCCCCCCAGGGGTTTTACGGGGGGGGGTTTACTACAGTTTTCCTAGTGTTGGGGGGAACAGAAAAGCCCCTCCCCCCGGGGGTTATTTTTTTTTTACTCAAATCTTACTAGGGGGTTGGGGGAAACAGTCCCCCCTCCCTCCATGTTATTTTTTTTTACTACAGTGTTACTAGTAGTTCTGTAAACAGAGACCTCCCCCATTTTATTACTTTTTTTTCAGTCTTACTAGTATTTTTTTTGTAAAAAAAAAAACCCCTCCCTCCATGTTATTTCTTTAAAATACAGCCCTTATATTAGTTCTGGTACATTAGCCCTCCCCCCCCTTTTTAATTTTTTTTTAAATTTTCGTCTTATTTTTTTTCCCGGGGGAACAGTAAAACCTCCCCCCTTTTTAAAATTAAAAATTTTTTACTACAATCTTACTGTTTTTTCCTTGTGAACAATAGCCCTCCCCTCCATGTTTTTTGGGGGTTTAAAAAAACAGTGTTACTATTTTCCCCTGAAAAGGGGGTAGACCCCCCTCCTTGTTATTTTTTTCTAACAGTCTTACTTTTTTTTCGGGGAACAAAAAACCCCTCCCCCATGTTATTATCGTTACATTTTTTTAAAACTAGTGTTCTGAAAACAGTAAAACCTCCCCCTTTTACTATTTTTTTTTTTACATTTTTTAACTATTTTTTTTCTGAAAACGGGAAAACCTCCCTCCATTTTTTTAATCGTTATTTACAGTGTTTATATTTTTTTGTGAACAGAAGCCCCTCCCCCCCGGGGGTTATTTTGTTATTTTCCAGTTTTTACTAGTATTTTGTAATTTTTGGGCCCCTTTCCCCCCAAAATTTTTTATCTTTCCCCCAAAAGGGGTTACTATTTTTTTTTTGGTGAACGTAGCCCTCTCCATGTTATTTTTTTTAAAATTGGGGGTTTTTACAATTTTTTTCCTAAAAAACATAGACCTCCCCCTTTTAAAAATCGTTACTAAAAAATTTACTAGTATTTTTCTGTGAACGTAGCCCCCCTCCATTTATTTTTTTTATTTAACATTTTTAAAATTTTTTAGTTTGTGAACTGTAACCTCCCTCCATCCAAATTATCTTTCAACAGTCAAATTGTATTTTTTGTGAACAGTAGACCCCCCTTAATGTTATTATCGCCCCCCCCCCCGTCTTCTAGTATTTTTGAACAGTAGCCCCCCCTTAAAAGTTATTTTTCATTACTAAAAGTTTTAAAAAAAAAATTTCGTGAAAAAAAAAGACCTCCCCCTTTTTAAAATTATTTTTAAACAATTTTTTTTTATATTTCTTTTAATTTTTAAGCCCCCCCCCCCCATTTTATTATCGTTACTTCAGTCTTACTAGTAGTTATAAAAAACAGTAGCCCCCCCCAAAAATGTTATTTTTTTTTAAAATACAGTCTTACTACCAGTTCTAAAAATTTTTGACCCCCCTCCATTTTTTTAAAACTTTTTACTTACGTTTACTATTTTTTTGGTGAACGGGGGGGGCCCCCCCTTTTCATGTTATTTTTCGTTACTACGTCTTACTAGTTTTTTTAAAAAACATTAAAACCTCCCCATAAATATTTTTTTTACTCCAGTCTTACTAGTATTTTCTGTAAAAAGTAGACCCCCCCCATGTTTTTTATCGTTACTAAAGTCTTACTATTTTCAAAAAAACAGTAAAACCTCCCTCCATGTTATTATCGCCCCCTTACAGTCTTACTGCAGTTCTGTGAACAGTAACCTCCCTCCATTTTTATATCGTTACAAACCGTGTTACTAGTAGTTCTGGGAACAGTAAAACCCCTTATTTTTTTTTTTCTTTACTACTTTTTACTAGTAGTTTTGGAACAGAAAACCTCCCTCCATGATATTATTTTTAAAAAAACCCAGTCTTACTAGTAGTTCTGTAAAACAGTAAAACCTCCCCCCTGATATTATTGTTACTACATCTTAAAGTAGTTCTATGAACAGTAGCCCCCCCCCCAAATTTTTTTATCGTTACTACATTTTAACTAGCATTCTGTGAACAGAAACCCCCCCTCCATGTTTTTATGTTACTACAGTGTTATAGTAGTTCTAAAAAACAAAAAACCCCTCCCTCTTTTATTATCGTTACTACAGTCTTACTATTTTTTTTTTGGAAAAAGTAGACCCCCCCCCCAAATGTTTATTTTTGTTACTACAGTCTTATTTTTTTGGTTCGAAAAAACAGTAGACCTCCCTCCAGTTTTATCGTTCTACTTTTTAAAACATATTTTTATGAACAGTAGACCTCCCCCCATTTTTTTACGTTACTACAGCTTATGTAGTTTTTGGAACATTAAAAACCTCCCCCCATATATTATTGTTACTCAGTCCCTAGTGTTTTTAAAACAGAAAGACCCCCCCCCCATGTTTTAATTGTTAAAAGGGTTTTAAAACCTAGTATTTTTTGGGGGAACAGTAGACCTCCCCCATGTTTTTATCGTTACTAAATTTTTAAAATGGGTATTTCAGTGAACAGTAGAACCTCCCTTTTCTTTGTTTTTTTCGTTTTTAACATTCTTACTAGTAGTTTTTTTAAACAGTAAAACCCCCCCCAAATGAATTATTTTTTTTTAAAATTTTTTACTAGTTTTCCCTGAAAATTTTTGACCTTCCCCCCTTTTTTAAAATTTTTTTTACTAAGTCTTACTAGAGTTCGGGTAAACAGTCCCCCTCCCCCCCTGAAATTATTGTTATACGTTTAAAATAGTAGTTCTGTAAACGAAAACCTCCCCCCATATATATTTTACTACATTTCTAGTAGTTCAAAAACCCCGTAAAACCTCCCTCCTTTGTTTTTATCTTTTACAAAAAGGGTTTTTTTTAGTAGTTCAAAAACAGTAGACCTCCCCCCTTTTTTTTAAAACGTTACAAAAATTTTTAAAACTAGTTTTTTCCTGTAAATTTTTAGCCCCCCCCCCAAAAGTTTTTAATTGTTACTACTTTCTTATTTTTTCTGAAACAGTAACCTCCCCCCAAAAAAATATTTTTTTTTACAAACAGTAATAGGGGGTAGTTCAATGAACAGTAGACCCCCTCCAGTTTTTTTTTTTTTACTACAGTGTTACTAGAAGTTTGTGAACGTAGACCCCCTTCATGTTATTATCGTTACTACTTTTTTACTAGTAGTTTTGTAAAACATTGACCTCCCTCCATGATTTTTTTTGTTCCCCCCCAGTCTTACTTTTTTCCCTGTAAACGGGGGGGACCTCCCTCCATGTTAATCGTTATTTTACATTTTTAGGGGGTTTTTCTGTAACAAGACCTCCCTTCTTGATTATCGTTACCCCAGTCTTTTATTTTTTGGTGAACATAACCTCCCTTTTTTGGTTTTTAAATTGTTACTACATTTTTACTTTTAGTTCTGAAAACATTTAGACCTCCCCCATGTTATTATCGTTATTTTACATTTTTCCCTAGTTTTCAAAAAAACAGTAGACCCCCCTTTTTTTATTAACGTTACTACGTCTTACAATAGTTCTGTAAACTTTAACCCCCCCTCCATGATATTATTGTTACTATTTTTCTTCTAGTTTTCTGTAAACGGGGGGGACTCCCCCCTTTTATTATCGTTATTTACAGTCTTACTAGTAGTTCGGGGGAATTTTTAAAAAATTTCCCTTTTTTGTTATTTTTTTTTTATACAGCCCTTACTGGGGGTTTTTTATGAACATAGACCTCCCCCATTTTAATTTTTTTTTTAAAAGTTTACTATTTTTTTTTGTGAATTTTTCCTCCTCCTTTTTAAAATTATCGTTACTACCCCCCTTTCTAATAGTTCGCCCCCAAAGTAGACCTCCCCCTTTTTAATTATCTTTACTACAGTTTATAGAGTTCTGTGAACATAGACCCCCTCCATTTTTTTTATCTTTAATACATTTTTAAAAGAAGTTTCTGTAAACAAAAAAACCTCCCTCCAGTTATTATGGGTTATGGGGGCTTAAGTATTTGGGGGTGAACAGTCCCCCTTTTCCCTCCTTTTTTTAATCGTTAAAAAGTCTTACTATTTGTTTTTGTGAACAGTAAAACCCCCCCCTTTTTTTTAAAATTACCGTTCTACAGTTTTACTATATTCGGGAAAGTAGACCTCCCTCCCTTTTTTCGTTCCCCCCCATCTTACTAATATTTTTTTCAATGAACAGTAGACCTCCCTCCATGTTATTATGTTACTACAGTCTTACTAGTAG
Source organism: Timema cristinae (assembly GCA_039000515.1). Lineage (NCBI taxonomy): Eukaryota > Metazoa > Arthropoda > Insecta > Phasmatodea > Timematidae > Timema > Timema cristinae. Next base: position 17,507 of record JBCFYV010000398.1, on the reverse strand, counting down.
TTCTGTGAATTTTTAAGCCCTTTTTTTCCCCTTTTTTATTATCGTTATTATTTTTCCCTTTACTAGTAGTTTTTGTGAACAGTAGCCCTCCTCAATGAATTTTAATCGTTACTACAGTTTATTTTTGGGTTTCGGGTGAACAGTAGGACCCCCCTCAATTTTTTTTCGTTACTACGTCTTACTAGTATTTTTGTGAACAAAACCCCCCCTTCATGTTTTTTTTTACTACATTTTTAAAACTAGTAAAAAAAATGAACAGTAACCCCCCTCCTTGTTATTATCGTTACTAAAGTCTTATAGTATTTCCCCTGAAAAAAAAACCCCCTTTTCCCTCCATGATTTTATTGTTACAACATTTTTAAAACTAGTAGTTTGTGAACAGTAGACCTCCTCCATTTTTTTATCGTTACTAAAAAAGTTTACTGGGGGGGTTCCCCTTTTGAACGGGGGGACCTCCCTCCATTTATTATAAATTTTTTTACTTTTCACTGTATTTTTTTGTGAACAGTGGGCCCCCCCCCCATTTATTTATGGTTATTAACAGTTTTAAAAAAAGTAGTTGGGGAAAACAGTAGACCTCCCTCCTTTTTAATTTTTTTTTTACAACAGTCTTACTAGTAGTTTAAAAACAGAAAAACCCCCTCCTGTTACTATCGTTATACTTTTTTAAAACAGTTTTTTTGTGAACAGTAGACCCCCCTCCTTTTTAAAATTTCGTTACTACAGTCTTACTAGTAGTTTTTATGAATTTTTGACCCCCCCCCTTTTTTTTACCCCCCACAGTCTTACTATATTTTCTAGAACGTAGACCCCCCCCCTTTTGTTATTATAAAAATACGTCTCACTATATTTTCTGTAAAGGGGGAAACCTCCTCATTTTTTATTATCGTTATTTACAGTCTCACTATATTTGGGGGTAACAGTAGACCCCCTCCATTTTTTTTAACTTTTACTACAGTCTTACTAGTAGTTCTGTGAACAGAGACCCCCCCCCCAAATGTTACTACGTTTACACGTCTTACTAGTAGTTCGGGTAAAAAAATTAACCCCCCCCCAAAATTTTAAAATTTATCTTTTTACTACTTTTTTAAATTTTTTTTCCTAAATCAGTTTTAAAACCCCCCCCCTTTTGTTATTACCCGTTACAAACAGCTTACTAGAAGTTCTGAAAAAAAGGAAAAACCTCCCCCCATGATATTTTTTTTTCTAAAGCCCTTTACAGTAGTTTTTAAACAGTAGACTCCCTCCATTTTTTAATCTTTATTTACAGTTTACAAGTAGTTTGTGAACAGTAACCTCCCCCCATGTTATTATCATTATTTACAGTCTCACTAGTAGTTCTGTGAACAGTAGACCTCCCTATTTTTTTAATTTTTTTACTACAGTTTTCCTATAGTTCTGTGAACAGTAGACCTCCCTCCTTTTTAAAATTACGTTTAAAAAATTTTTTACGTTTTTTTTTTGGGGATTTAAAGGGGGGAAATTTTCCCTTTGGGGATCATGTCAAAAAAAAAAAAATTTTTTTTTAATCTTACACATTTTATTAATATAAAAAAAACCGCGTTTAAAAATTTAAGACGTCATTCTCAAAAAAGTTTTAAAAAAAATTTTTAAAAATTTTATCGGGGGAAACATGATCAAACCCCTCGGGGGCCAAAAAAAAAAAACTAGGGGGAAAAATAAAGATACTAAATAAAATTTTTTTTTTTCCCGCTTTAGGTTAAAAAAATTTCCCCCCAAAAAAATTTTTAAAAAATGGATTTCATTCTTTTTTGATTTACCCCCGAAAAAAAAAGTCCAGTCAGATAGACAAAATTCGGGGGGAAAATTTTTAAAAAAAAACCTCCTACGCTCGGTCAGTCATTTTTTTTTTTTAAATAATGTAAAATTATTATGTTTACCATCAACTGAGTTAATTCAAATTAATGCAAAGGGTTGGCCCGACATTTCTACCCCCCCCCCCCCGCCCCCCCTTTTCATAAAACACCGCTCATAACCCACTCGTCTCATAACCCACTCGTCTCTTAACACACTAAAGTATAAAAGGCTCTACTATTTAACGGCAAGCCGCCACTGCAGGGACTGTTCATCTCTAACTGTGATTTCGAACCCCGATGTCCGCGTCATCGTCAGTCTAGTTTATGGCGAGAGTGACCCCTGAGCCCAAATTCGACCACCCGGAGCGTATTTCGAATGATGTTATACTGCCGTTTAAACCTTCCAACTTTCAAAATAAGATGTGTGTCTCTTTATACAGGACTATGTTGGACACTGGTGTGGACAGACGGACCGACAGACAGACACCTTTACCCTGTGTAGAGTCTGACAGTTCTGTTACTCTGGCTGTTATCTTTCTAGAACAGTCTCACTTTAAATTAAATTACGAAACATGAACATTCCTCCGAATACAGTACGGTTAGACTAGTTCGATATGGTTTCTTTCGAGCCCGCTATGATTCCTATTTCACTCACTGGTAAAACAACAACAAACATACAATGCGAGTTTTAGGGGAAATATTTGGGTAATTCAAAGCCAAACCTAACTCAACGATATAAAAATAAAAATTAGTTAGTTATTGACGGATAATAAATAGAAAGTGGGGATTCCTGCATCGGTGGCAGGCGGGTTGCCTGGAACAGGGGGAGTGTTGGACGTAGAGATTAATACGTTCTCTTGTCTCAGTACTGTCTTTTGTTAGTACCTTGTTCAGTACTGTGTCTTGTTAGTACCTGTCTAAGTACTGTGTCTTGTTAGTCTCAGTACTGTCTTGTTAGTCCAGTCCGTGTCTTGTTAGTCTCAGTACCGTGTCTTGTTAGTCTCAGTACCGTGTCTTGTTAGTCTCAGTACCGTGTCTTGTTAGTCTCAGTACTGTGTCTTGTTAGTCTCAGTACCGTGTCTTGTTAGTCTCAGTACTGTGTCTTGTTAGTCTCAGTACGTGTCTTGTTAGTCCAGTACCGTGTCTTTTAGTTTTCAGTACTGTGTCTTGTTAGTCTCAGTACCGTGTCTTGTTAGTCTCAGTACGTGTCTTGTTAGTCTCAGTACCGTGTCTTTTTAGTCTCAGTACCGTGTCTTGTTAGTTCTCAGTACCGTGTCTTGTTGCAGGCAGTCAAGCTGGAGAGTGTCCACCACGCTCGCACTAGGTACCTTGTTAGTCTCAGTACGTGTCCCTTTTTAGTCTCAGTACTGTCTTGTTAGTCTCAGTACCGTGTCTTGTTAGTCTCAGTACCGTGTCTTGTTAGTCTCAGTACCGTGTCTTGTTAGTCTCAGTACCGTGTCTTGTTGCGGCAGTCAAGCTGGAGAGTGTCCACCACGGCTCGCACTAGTACCTTGTTAGTCTCAAATACCGTGTCTTGTTAGTCTCAGTACCGTGTTTGTTAGTCTCAGTACGTGTTCTTGTTAGTCTCAGTACCGTGTCTTGTTAGTCTCAGTACCGTGTCTTGTTGCAGGCAGTCAAGCTGGAGAGTGTCCACCACGCTCGCACTAGGTACCTTGTTAGTCTCAGTACCGTGTCTTGTTAGTCTCAGTACCGTGTCTTGTTAGTCTCAGTACGTGTCTTGTTAGTCTCAGTACTGTGTCTTGTTAGTGCAGTACTGGTTGAGTGTCAGACCGTGCTTGTACTAGGTACCGTGTTGTTAGTCTCAGTACCGTGTCTTGTTAGTCTCAGTATGTGTCTTGTTAGTCTCAGTACCGTGTCTTGTTGCGGCAGTCCAGTGTGGTTAGTCTCAAGTACTGGTCTTGTTAGTCTCAGTACCGTGTCTTGTTAGTCTCAGTACCGTGTCTTGTTAGTCTCAGTACCGTGTCTTGTTAGTCTCAGTACCGTGTCTTGTTGCAGTCTGTTTTTAAGCTCAGAGTGTCTTACCAGTACTAGGTCCTTGTTAGTCTCAGTACCGTGTCTTGTTAGTCTCAGTACCGTGTCTTGTTAGTCTCAGTACCGTGTCTTGTTAGCAGTCTGAGTTACCCGTGCTCTTGTTAGTCTCAGTACCGTGTCTTGTTAGTCTCAGTACCGTGTCTTGTTAGTCTCAGTGCCGTGTCTTGTTAGTCTCAGTACCGTGTCTTGTTAGTCTCAGTACCGTGTCTTGTTGCAGGCAGTCAAGCTGGAGAGTGTCCACCACGCTCGCACTAGGTACCTTGTTAGTCTCAGTACCGTGTCTTGTTAGTCTCAGTACTGTCTTGTTAGTCTCAGTACCGTGTCTTGTTAGTCTCAGTACCGTGTCTTGTTAGTCTCAGTACCGTGTCTTGTTAGTCTCCAGTACCGTGTCTTGTTGTCATACGGCAGTTCAAGTGTTTGGTAGTCCACCACGCGTCTGCACTCAGGTACCGTCTGTTAGTCTCAGTACCGTGTCTTGTTAGTCTCAAGTAACCGTGTCTTGTTAGTCTCTAGTACCGTGTCTTGTTGCAGGCAGTCAAGCTGGAGAGTGTCCACCACGCTCGCACTAGGTATCTCGTGGTCGTCTCCTGTGCCGGACGTCAGGACGCCGAGGAGAGCTGTCTGCTGGGTATTGACTGCAACGCGCGGACCACGGTGGGTCTGGTGCTCAGAGTCTTGGCGGACACAGCCATCACTCTCGACGGCGACGGGTCTAGTACACTCTCTCTCTTTCTGCCAATACTAACTAGTTAAATGTTGATTATGAACTGACCTTTCTCACGTCTATTCCTTGACTTTGTTAAGAAACCTGCTCTGGGGGGCTTTGTTTTATTGCCAGAGTGGGTGGTATGTTTTATTACCAGGAGTGGGTGGTATGTTTTATTGCCAGGAGTGGGTGGTATGTTGGTGTCTTACAAAAACAACTGTTCTCCATCTATGACATATTAAACATGTTACAAAAGCACAGATATATATTTCCAAACAAACTTTATTTGAAACATCAAGAATTAAAATTATTGCTATACCACATCATCTTCACACCTTGCCTGCTTGAGTGGCCGAATGGTCTAAGGCGTCACTCTCGATTTAAACTGGTTTTCTGTTAACGGGGAGATCGGGGTTCGAATCCCAGTTGGTTCTGTTGTTGTGTGGTTTTTTCTAAAGGTTTCCCCCTCTCTTTCCAGGCAAATGCTGGTAGATTACCTCTAAAAGTCTTCCTCCGTGAAGCAAATGAAGCCGTCGTGAGAGCCATGTAGCACCTTTATGTACTTGTTGTTTGATCTGCTCCCTTGAAATCCTTTCTTCCCTATCCTGCCTGTTATTATACAATATTAATATTAGTTATAAAACATCCCTTGAAGCGAGTTTGGCCCATTTATTAAACAACACAACGAGATAGCTGCTTTATCAAAAACAAACTGTAGTGCACGTTTAGACACAGATTCACTGTCGAAGACTGTCCAATGAACCTTCGGTCGATAAGAACCTGGTCCCGTCCGCGTGGAAGCCGGGTAGCAATACCTCCTGACCTGCCCTTTAGCGCTACAGACCATCCGGTGAGCAATACCTCCTTGACCTGCCCTCTAGCGCTGCAGACCATCCGGAGAGCAATACCTCCTGACCTGCCCTCTAGCGCTGCTAACCATCCGGTGAGCAATACCTCCTGACCTGCCCTTAGCGCTAGCAGACCATCCGGAGAGCAATACCTCCTGACCTGCCCTCTAGCGCTGCAGACCATCCGGAGAGCAATACCTCCTGACCTGCCCTCTTGCGCTGCAACCATCCGGGAGCAATACCTCCTTACCTGCCCTCTAGCGCTGCAGACCATCGGAGAGCAATACCTCCTGACCTGCCCTCTAGCGCTGCAGACCATCCGAGAGCAATACCTCCTGACCTGCCCTCTAGCGCTGCAGACCATCCGTGAGCAATACCTCCTTACCTGCCCTTAGCGCTGCAGACCATCCGGAGAGCAATACCTCCTGACCTGCCCTCTAGCGCTGCAGACCATCTGGAGAGCAATACCTCCTGACCTGCCCTCTTGCGCTGCAACCATCCGGTGAGCAATACCTCCTTACCTGCCCTCTAGCGCTGCAGACCATCCGGAGAGCAATACCTCCTGACCTGCCCTCTAGCGCTGCAGACCATCCGGAGAGCAATACCTCCTGACCTGCCCTCTAGCGCTGCAGACCATCCTGGAGAGCAATACCTCCTTACCTGCCCTCTAGCGCTGCAGACCATCCGAGAGCAATACCTCCTGACCTGCCCTCTAGCGCTGCAGACCATCTGGAGAGCAATACCTCCTGTACCTGCCCTTAGCGCTGCAGACCATCCAGAGAGCAATACCTCCTGACCTTGCCCTCTAGCGCTACAGACATCCGAGAGCAATACCTCCTACCTGCCCTATAGCGCTGCAGACCATCCGGGAGCAATACCTCCTACCTGCCCTTAGCGCTGCAACCATCCGGAGAGCAATACCTCCTTACCTGCCCTCTAGCGCTACTAGACCATCCGGAGAGCAATACCTCCGACCTGCCCTCTAGCGCTGCAGATCATCCGGAGAGCAATACCTCCTGACCTGCCCTCTAGCGCTGCAGACCATCTGGAGAAATCAGGGAAAAGTCGGGAATGAGATTGTTCGAGTTGAGTAGAAACACACAACCTAAACAAGTTGTAAGATGCAGTCATTAAAACTTCTCCGCGTCGTCACGTTTTCTTTCTCTGTAGAATGACTGCACATGATGGGTCTCAAGAGAACCCCACCAAGCTGGGTAGTCTCGCATGTTGATGGGTCTCAAGGACTCCAGCGGGTATCGACATTTGATGTCTCAAAGAACCTCACAAGCTGGGTAGTCTCGCATGTTGATGGGTCTCAAGAGAACCTCACCAAGCTGGGTAGTCGCAATGTTGATGGGTCTCAAGAGAACCTCACCAAGCTGGGTAGTCTCGCATTTTTGATGGGTCTCAAGAGAACCCCCCAAGCTGGGTAGTCTCGCATGTTGATGGGTCTCAAGAGAACCTCACCAAGCTGGGTAGTCGCACATGTTGATGGTCTCAAGACACCTCACCAAGCTGGGTAGTCGCACACGTTGATGGGTCTCAAGAGAACCTCACCAAGCTGGTAGTCCCATGTGATGGGTTCAAGTACCCGCCAACTGGGTAGTCTCGCATGTGATGGTCTCAAGAGAACCTCACCAAGCTGGGTAGTCGCACATGTTGATGGGTCTCAAGAGAACCTCACCAAGCTGGGTAGTCTCACATGTTGATGGGTCTCAAGAGAACCTCACCAAGCTGGGTAGTCTCGCATGTTGATGGGTCTCAAGAGAACCTCACCAAGCTGGGTAGTCGCACATGTTGATGGGTCTCAAGAGAACCTCACCAAGCTGGGTAGTCGCACATGTTGATGGGTCTCAAGAGAACCTCACCAAGCTGGGTAGTCTCGCATGTTGATGGGTCTCAAGAGAACCTCACCAAGCTGGGTAGTCGCACATGTTGATGGGTCTCAAGACCACCTCACCAAGCTGGGTAGTCGCAAAAAGCCACAAGACTAGTTTTGTTTGATTGTAATAATGTTGACCATTACAACTAATAAGTTTTTCTCATAATGTATCAATAAAAGATTGACAACCATTCCAATACACTTATAACCTAGATACACAACATTGAAATACTGCTGCCAACCATAGAGCATGAAATGTACCTAGTAGTATGACCAAAACACGTTCCTTTAACTCGTTTTTTAATTCAAACGCCATCACTGATAGAAGACGTGTCTTCTTGATGCTTGACGTATGTAATGTAATTTCCCTATATACAGCATATCTCCCGCCATTCAAGTCCATTCTACGCCAAACTTTTGGATCCATCCTGTGACCTTTTGGGTCGTTTTTTCTTGCCGTTTCTAGTCCAGAACATTTCTTGAGACGTTGTCCTAATATCTCTGAATAGTAAGGTGTGGCCTTCTATTTGTTTTGTAAAAAAAACTATGCTACTGTAATCTACCATTTCTAAAAGTCTTTGGTAATGAAGTAATTAAATGCAAATAAATGAGTGCATACGTCAACGAAATGAAAAGTATCCTCTTCAATAGCTTAGTATTTCCTTACAATGGTGGGTTCTTAAACGTGCTAGAGAATAAGCATGTAATTCTGCTACATGCTCTGCTCTGCAGGGCCGATACAAAGGTTTGTCTTTGGGTGATTCTTGATATCACGACATCACTATCGCGAGGGAATACATCGTTATACATTTTTGTCTCGTCTTCTTCCTTAAGGTTTATTAAAATCATAAATACAAATCTGCTTTATTCTGCTTAATTTTTAACAGACCACCTGATTCGTCTCACATTCTGCAGCCATTTTCATGAGTATTTACTGAACACGTTCCTTGGTATTACTTTCTTGCAAGGGTGATCGGCCAAATAACATACAGTCTTTGAGCTTTAAAGGATCAACTTGTGTCATTTCGTTTACAATCGTGACTGAAAATTAAGATGATAAAACTAAAAATTGCGTCGGGTGTGATTGCATTGCATTAGCGTACTTTGATGTTATTTAAGTGGTTCCATTACTACCTCATATAGACTGAGGGATACCTCGCACTTGCTGGTATGGTTGACACGGACTCTAATAATGTACGCCCCCCCCCAAACGCAACACGTTCACAAACAAACTTCTGAGGAACTTGTCAACAAAACTATATCTCGATAAAATTAGAGCTTTGGGTTTTTATACTCTCAAATATATCAAGATAACCTTGTACGGTCATAATCAGTAACGTTATAGAAAAATAAAATAGTCTGATATGAAAATAAAATTTTTATTAAATCTAATTTTTTTCTAGAAAGGTGTGGACATCAGTATTTTTGGAAAGATTGGATTTAAACAATAAATATGAAGATTTACAGAAAAAAAGAGAGAACATAGAGTGGAGGGCCAATGGGTATGGGTAGATGGAACCTTTAATAATATTATAAGCATTGGGGACCCAAAATGTTGGCGATTCCAAATCTTCAGTGTGGGAATTTGTAATGGTAACCAGATTTACCAAATAATTTCCCTTATAGTCAAGAGGATATGGGAAATTATGAAAAATCCAAGCTGATAATGATTTGAAATCAAATTATAGACTTCGCGACTAATATATCGTTCCAACATGCCTTTCTTTCCATCTCTACAGGATAGATCATGCCTTTCTTTCCATCTCTACACGATAGATCATGCCTTTCTTTCCATCTCTACACGGTAGACCATTCCTTTCTTTCCATCTCTACACGATAGATCATGCCTTTCTTTCCATCTCTACACGATAGATCATGCCTTTCTTTCCATCTCTACACGATAGATCATGCCTTTCTTTCCATCTCTACACGATAGACCATGCCTTTCTTTCCATCTCTACACGATAGACCATGCCTTTCTTTCCATCTCTACACGATAGATCATGCCTTTCTTTCCATCTCTACACGATAGACCATGCCTTTCTTTCCATCTCTACACGATAGACCATGCCTTTCTTTCCATCTCTACACGATAGATCATGCCTTTCTTTCCATCTCTACACGATAGATCATGCCTTTCTTTCCATCTCTACACGATAGACCATGCCTTTCTTTCCATCTCTACACGATAGATCATGCCTTTCTTTCCATCTCTACACGGTAGATCATGCCTTTCTTTCCATCTCTACACGATAGACCATGCCTTTCTTTCCATCTCTACACGATAGACCATGCCTTTCTTTCCATCTCAAACATTAGTGTGAAGCTAAATAGTGTAATATTTATCTGTAAAACGTGTTTTCTTTCCTCCGTGTCTATATATATGAGCTGAGAGAGCATTGCTTGTTTTGTTGCAGTGGGTTCAGTGTGAGTGTGTGTGGCCGGCAGCACATCTTCAAGCCTGTCTCCGTGCAAGCCATGTGGTGAGTACCGGAATACAATATTCACTAATTACTATTACTTTTTATGTAGTGAAGTTCAATTTTGATAACCTCCCTTAGTGGAGTGATTACTAGCAAAATAGTGCGAGGCTGAAAAGATCAATCAAAACTATACAGAGTCTTAGTTCTAGGTATAAAAATCCTTTTGTTGGTGAAAACAGAATTTTGAAGACATAGAATGGTTTCGTCACAAGCTTTTATTTTGTAATCCTTATGTTTTGATGTGTGAACGAGTGTTGAGGAGGATTGTAAAGACACAGAGCATGGCCTTATGTCCTGATTTGTTTCTTAAGGCCTTATCTCGTACCACAATCCTACTGTACATCAGTATTTTGGCAGGATAAAAGGCCTTCCGTGCCGGGCTTCAAACTCAAATCAGGGCATAGTTCTGTCAGACGGACAGACAGACAGACTAGTGCGAGGTTGGCAGCGCGCGGCTCTGGCCAAAGATGGGCCTGTGGACGTCTTCTGTACTATAATTAGACGTCGGGCGCCGCGACATGGCGCGCCGCGCAGCGGAAGTCGAGATAACTATCCAACATCGCCTGCTTGGGAGTGAAAACTGTTCTGAACCGTGTGTCGCGACTTGTTGGTGCTTATAGGCTGAGGCACACCGGGGATTCGAACCAGACGTGATAGACTGGGGGCAGCCATGATACGTCACACACAGGTCCGCCGAGGGCATGTTTACATCTCCATGGAGCTATCTGGTTAGAGCCGGGCGGAAATACGCAATATCGTGTTATCTTCAGCCAATACCTAGAAAATAACAATAGCAATATAATAATAAAATGTTGGCTGTAAAAAGTAGCCTAACTTGTATATTTTAAAGGTTCTTTTTATGAAAATTGGACAGTATTTAATGACGTGCGTCTCCAAGAACCCCAAATTGTATATCCCTTGATTTTCTGAGTGGACATTTGGAGCAGCTTTTAAAAATATACTTTTTTTTGTGTTGCCATCTTCATTGATATATTTACTTCACTATTATTGTTATTTTATATATATTGATAGTATCTATCAAAAGCTGTAACTGCAGATCACATGACTTGACGTATGAATACGTGAAAGTAGATCTAGTAACTTTTTCTAGCTGTCAGAAATGTCCATTCTTCAGAAAGTTCGGGTGTACATATTCAAGACCAATGGTTTGTCCTTATTTTAGATTACACCTTTAGCACCGCGTCTTACTACCCGTTCGGTTTATGCGCACATGTACTGTTACACTGAGGAATTGTACCCGCATTAGCGTGTAGGGAGGAGGAAACCAACCACTCCAGTACATCCTCTGGGATTAGAACACCGTTCTCGCTGTAACCGACAGTTCAGTCCATGCTGAGGGTGACGCCTTAGACCATTCAACCACCGGAGCTGTTATTCTCCTTGTCTTCAATGGCGATTGAGAGAGAGAACAAAGATATTTACGTCGGGTGGTCGCATGGTCTAAGGCGCTACTCTCGCAGCGAACTACACTGCCGATGACGGGGAGATCGAGGTTCGAATCTTGTTCAGGCGTACATAAGGTGTTTTACCAAACTGATTTTTTCCTCTCCCTCCACTCAAATACTGGTACACTTCCTTTAATTATAACCTACCTAATCCCTAATACTATTAACGTAATTAGTACATAAGCGTACAATCCGAACGGGTAGTAAGACGTGGTGCTAAAACAACATGTTGCTCCCCACACTCACACGCTGTGCTAGACCTAGATGTGACGTCACAGCTCTTATTTAAGGCTGCAAACATGCCCTCCAGTTCGAGACAAGCCTTTTAGGGAGCAAAGTGAACTAATGCACCTAATTTATACACAATACACTGAGTATTAATACTTTAATAGTCGAGCATAGTTTACAGACCTTCACAAAAAGGACAGTTTATTTTAAAAATTACCTTATATCTTTAAAGAAAATCTTAAATTAGGGTTAAGCTGGCTATTTTCTAGTAACCTTAATATTCTCAACACGTCTCACTTTGTGTATATTCGTGTTTAGTCACGCCTCGCTTTGTGTATATCCGTGTTTAGTCACTCCTCGCTTGTGTATATCGTGTTTAGTCTCTCCTCACTTTGTGTAGATCCGTGTTTAGTCTCTCCTCCTTTGTGTATATCCGTGTTTAGTCACGCCTTGCTTTGTGTATATCCGTGTTTAGTCTCTCCTCGCTTTGTGTATATCCGTGTTTAGTCACGCCTTGCTTTGTGTATATCCGTGTTTAGTCACGCCTTGCTTTGTGTATATCCGTGTTTAGTCACGCCTTGCTTTGTTATATCCGTGTTTAGTCTCTCCGCCTTGTGTATATCCGTGTTTAGTCACCCACGGAAACAATCTCGTTCTTCACATTGACAGGTAAATACTCTAATACTCTACACAGTTTAGTATGTATAATAAACACTAATCATGTCATCAGTATAAACACTATAACTCTATAAGTTTAAATTAACATTTTATAAAATAAAAATGTAGTCATTAAAAACTGGATGCTTTCTGTTTTGTTGTAATATTATCATAAAAGCGTTTTTAAAATGTACATTAAGGAGATTTAACTACACAAGTGAGAGCTGGACACACAGGATCACGCAGATCATGGTGTTGTCTCCACACTCATACTTATAGTCCTCAGTCAAAGGTTTCGTCATTTATCTGTCGATTATCAAAAAGATCGAATCGAAATAAAATTGAAAAGAGACAAAACATAAAGATGGAAAATATCGATTTCGCACAGTTTTTTTTTATTGTGAACAGTCCTGATATGGACATGAAATTTTTGATATTTGGGGGTAAGAGTCCAGGTTGCGGAGACGCCACCCCGCCCAGCGTCAGTTACATACACGACATGGTTAGGTTAGGTTAGGTTGGGCTAGTGTAAGCTGCCAGTAACCCGCAATCTGCTGGATAAAACTGTCTCAAGGACTCGGTGGAGCACAGTTTGATAAACACTGGTCTAAGCAACCAACATAGATTCACAGCACTCACATTTTTTAAATTTTATCTGCTACATGTTGAGGCACAACTTCTCGATATAAATTTATCAAGAGAATCGATTCTAAGGCTGTGGATCGAGAATCCCTGGTATGTATTCAATTCCATTTAGTTTTCTCTCCCGCCGCATTCATGTCCTTATCGACCACATTAGTCGAGATAAACACAGACAAGTTTATTGTTAAATATTATTGGTTGATGAAGTTACCTACTTGGAGATATCAGAGCTATGTTGTGGCATCACTAGGTGCACCTAGCAACCTAGATCAGGTCTGTGTGGACCTAGCAACCTAGATCAGGACCGTGTGGACCTAGCGACCTAGATCAGGACCGTGTGGACCTAGCGACCTAGATCAGGACCGTGTAGACCTAGCAACCTAGATCAGGACCGTGTGGACCTAGCGACCTAGATCAGGACCGTGTGGACCTAGCAACCTAGATCAGGACCGTGTGGACCTAGCGACCTAGATCAGGACCGTGTGGACCTAGCGACCTAGATCAGGTCTGTGTGGACCTAGCAACTAGATCAGGACCGTGTGGACCTAGCAACCTAGATCAGGACCGTGTGGACCTAGCGACTTAGATCAGGTCTGTGTGGACCTAGCAACCTAGATCAGGACCGTGTGGACCTAGCAACCTAGATCAGGACCGTGTGGACCTAGCGACTTAGATCAGGTCTGTGTGGACCTAGCAACCTAGATCAGGACCGTGTGGACCTAGCAACCTAGATCAGGACCGTGTGGACCTAGCGACTTAGATCAGGTCTGTGTGGACCTAGCAACCTAGATCAGGACCGTGTGGACCTAGCAACCTAGATCAGGACCGTGTGGACCTAGCGACTTAGATCAGGTCTGTGTGGACCTAGCAACCTAGATCAGGACCGTGTGGACCTAGCGACTTAGATCAGGTCTGTGTGGACCTAGCAACCTAGATCAGGACCGTGTGGACCTAGCGACCTAGATCAGGACCGTGTGGACCTAGCGACCTAGATCAGGACCGTGTGGACCTAGCAACCTAGATCAGGACCGTGTGGACCTAGCGACCTAGATCAGGACCGTGTGGACCTAGCAACCTAGATCAGGACCGTGTGAACCCAGCGACCTAGATCAGGACCGTGTGGACCTAGATAAGGACCGTGTAGACCTAGCAACCTTCTAACGGACCACGGAGGACGTTGCCAGGATGTCCCACCTCTATCATTGGCGATATAGCAGTGGTCGACCCTTATTTGGCCGCGTTTCTTCCACCAAAGCCGCGACCCGTTGAGCGGGTTCCCCCCTCCCCCGGCCTTGTGTTTCCCGCCAGGGCCAGACCGCCGAGCTTCAGCTCAGTTGTGTTGAGAGTGTCTGTGAGCTTAGTTCTGTGTTGTGACGAGACAGACAGAGCTTCATGGGCCGGGACTCTGGGTGAGCATGTAAATATATTGCGCGTTGTCCACACGTAGCTAGAGTGAGAGTAGAGCCTTGTTTAGTCGTGTGGAGGTTGTCCGCGCAACAAGCGACCATTTCGAGAAAATTTGTGATATCCATACCTTGGAGTGTGTGTTTATGTTGATTCTGGAGAAAACACACACAGTTTGTCAAAGTAATATTTGTGTTTTGTTTATAGTGACGTCATTGTCAAGGGAGGCTGGGAGGATTTTATTTATCTCTCTTTGTACAAGAATGTGAAACTAAAAGTGGTTATTTCACCCCATCAAGTTTTGGTCAGTTTTATTCCTGTCCAAGACATGTTTGTATTTAGTACACAGCCCCTGTGAAAACCAGGACGTTGAGATGTTTTCAAGAAGTACTAGAGCTCTTGAGATTGTGGGATTGTGGGATTGTAGGATGTGGCGAAGAACCACTTCCTTTTTGTTGTACTGATTTCCCATCACCACAAGCTCATATCAGCAATGGTGAATAGTGTGTTCGTTTTGGTTTATCACTTGTCTTGGTTAAATAACAATGTTTGTAAATGATTGTGTTACTAGATCAACATATACACGTTTCTAAATTTTTTGTGATATGTCACATTTCAAGGCCACCTTGCTATGTAATGTGTGAAGCTAGAGTGTGATATGTAATATATCAAGGCCACCTTGCTATGTAATGTGTGAAGCTAGGGTGTGACATGTCATAGTTCAAGGCCACCTTGCTATGTAATGTGTGAAGCTGGGGTGTGACATGTCATATTTCAAGGCCACCTTGCTATGTAATGTGTGAAGCTGGGTGTGACATGTCATAGTTCAAGGCCACCTTGCTATGTAATGTATGAAGCTAGAGTGTGACATGTCATTAGTTCAAGGCCACCTTGCTATGTAATGTGTGAAGCTAGAGGTGTGACATGTCATATTTCAAGGCCACCTTGCTATGTAATGTGTGAAGCTAGGGTGTGACATGTCATATTTTCAAGGCCACCTTGCTATGTAATGTGTGAAGCTAGGGTGTTGACATGTCATAGTTCAGGCCACCTTGCTATGTAATGTATGAAGCTAGGGTGTGACATGTCATAGTTAAAGGCCACCTTGCTATGTAATGTATGAAGCTAGGGTGTGACATGTCATAGTTCAAGGCCACCTTGCTATGTAATGTGTGAAGCTAGAGTGTGACATGTCATAGTTCAAGGCCACCTTGCTATGTAATGTGTGAAGCTAGGGTTGTGACATGTCATAGTTCAAGGCCACCTTGCTATGTAATGTGTGAAGCTAGAGTGTGACAATGCTATCTATATGCTATGTTTCAGGTCCGCCTTGCAGACACTTCACAAGGTTAGTTCCAAAGCTCGAGAACACAATTTCTTCTTGGGTGGCCTCACCCATGACTGGGTGTCCTACTATGAGCGCGCATCGAGTCAGACCGCTCGTGCCTCAACGAGTGGCATACCATGGACAGCCTGGAGTCTCGCGACCACCCTCCCGGACTCGGTCAGGACCAAGTGAGTCACCCCTTACTCGCGCCAGAGGAACCAACCTCAACCAACAAGTGGACCGTTCCTGCTGACTGACAACAATTACTAAAAAACTTTATTAGAAAGTGTATGCCCGCTTACATTCACTGAGAAGACTAAAGAATTTTCTCCTGAAAATGTACGACTTATCCTTGTCCAGAGCTTAATAATGCCACACTTTGACTACTGTAACGTAGTATATAATGACTTAAGAGACGATCTACATATTTAGCTTAAAAAAAGCATGACCATATTTCTAAGTATTTTAATAAACTGGGTTGGTTAGTATTAATCAAAGGCGAAGGCTACATTTATTAGTATTGTTTCACAAAATATTACCAACATCTCAGAAAGATAAACACAGCCGAGCTACTAGATCTGAAGCCACTCTACAGATGTATATTGCCACATATAGAGCTCAAACATAGGCTCGGTCTTTACTGTCACAGGCTGGAACAAACTGGATAACTCTACCCGTCATCTAACATCTAGACTCCCCTTAAGTGCGTGGTTAAACAATTTATCTTGTCTAGCAAGCTAAACTGAGTTCTTGAAACTACTTGAGCTTTAAATGAAACTACAAATGAGCGTGCAAATGTTTTTATACATATTTGAATATTCTTTATTAAATTGTATTTCAATAATTGTAATAGTGTATGCTGTATTCAACACTGGTTAAGTGGAAGAAAAGGCTAACGCCTTAACCTGGCCAGATAAATAAAGGCTATTATTATTATTAATATTATTAACAAGCAGATGTGCCATTCTTGTTCTCTTATAATTTGACATTACACAATAGTGTGAAAACATACATTGTTGTATTCATTTAATAATAATTAATCAATATTTTTGGGCTATTGGTAAACTTAACGATCTGTTAAATATGTTGATCATTTTTGGCTACCAACAAGCATATGTACTGAATGCGCTGATATTCTAAGGATGAGTAAGGCTGAGTTTGGAGGAAGTTTACCAGCATTTGTGTGGAAAACCATCCTCTGTACACCCAACCGAGATTTGAACCCAAATCTCCTTCGTCATTGGCAGTTCATTCTATTGCTAGAGTGACACCTTAAACCATTGAACCGGGCTGTAAGCCAAATTATTTTAATTTTGTAGCTCAATCTTTGAATAATATTTTTCGGTAATATTTTGACGGCTTTCAAGCTATCATTTTCAATCGATAGAGGGTTGAAGTTTGATTTTCTGAAACGCTTTAAACCTTGGGTGGGTTTTTTTGTGAATTGTCTCCCATCCCTACACCCTGGGACCCATTTCGGTGGTCGAGGGGTCTAAGGCGTCAGTCCTATATAGACTAGATTGCCAATGACTGAGATTGGGACTCGGCCTTGATCAGGTGAACCGAAGGAGGTTTTTTCCAAAATGTGGTAAACTTCCTCTTTGATTCAACCTTCCTAATATATATAGTACATATGAGTATAACACATTTTGAGTACATATGAGTATAACACACCTGGTTAGTAAAATTAGTGTGGATGAAACGGACAAGCTCTATCGCAGGCCATGTGAGGGGGGGAGGAGACAGAGAAAGTTATCCGCGCTACGCTCAAAGAGATCTGATGTCGGCGACCTGGACGAAGCACCTCCAAGTACATCCGTGGTGACTGGAAGAGGGTCTCGACATGGATCTGGTGGAGTTCAAGCCGTTCATCGACCAAGAGATGCTCACCATACTGGTCAGATGGGCGCGGGCCCCCGAGGGTTTTTGAACGTCTACCTCGGTCGGAGTGGAACGCCAAACCCCGAGGAGTTGCACAAAACGGGAAGCTTCACT